>CM031962.1:9074713-9156105 GCA_018749465.1 Paracanthobrama guichenoti | reverse complement strand
TTTTCAAACATTCATCACATGCTTGCCATCATATTTTCGGTCATTAAATGTCACTTAGTAAGTCCTGATTGTTCTCTTGTTTAGTTGCGTAATGCTGCCGTTTGAGTACAACAACAAATGCAGTTGATGACATCGTTCAATGCAAAGGGAGATATTTTACCAAAACTTTTGCGACTACAACAATGGCCGGTAGGGATTACAACAGTGCTTCTTCATGAACCATAAAATTGGCTATAAAATAATGGAATGTTCACTCATGATGTAGTCTGGAGCTTGCTAGACACAACGCCAGTAGCTTAATAGTGAGTTTTTCTGACCATACAAAATATGATGTAATGTATAATGTATAGCAGTTATATATGATTTTCGTATTTGTTAGAGGCTCGCTTATATTCGCCCAGGCTCTGAACACTGGGACTGAAACTTCAACATTGGCTAAAATTGTGCAGCTGACTCAACACAGGCATACTTGGTCAAATCACTTATACTTCCTAACACTATTCCCTACATATTCACTAATATAGTGAATGACAATACAGTGGACACATATTGCTGTTACTCAGTGCACATTAAGTCAGCCTTTGAGGTATTGCTAGCAGAATGTGTGTGCACTAATCATATGTAGTTTCAGACATGTCCTCAAATAGTGCAGTGTTAAGGTTAGCATGTACCAGTATATCATGTATTGGGATATGTCAATGTTTGTAACAGCAGGCACAGCCCATTACTCGTGGAAAAAAATGCTCCCTTTGACTTTTTCGTTGTACCATCACTTCATTGCTCGCTCCAAAAATGCAAAAGGAAACACGCCGATGATTATCGTTTCTGGCTAAAACAAAATGTATTCGTAAATGACATGTTTTGGTAATCAAATTAAAGCAAAACTGATTGGCTCACGATTTAGATTTTTTGCACCAAATAAGTTATTAAACCAAAAGAATGCAACATGTTATGCGCACTGTACCAGTGAAAATAGCTAGAAAATCGTTAATAACAGCCTTCCTTTAACATTTGCCAATAAGTTAAATGTTCGCCAGAATTTTCTTGTCATTCTTTCATGTTAATGTTACACCAAAATCATGCACAAACATTCGGCTGAAAGATAGTCAGCTTTCATTCGTTCATGTTTATGCACTGTTCTTTCATTCGCATTCGCCAGTACGTCAAACTTGTCTGCCTTTCAGGCAAAGTAATGTCTTCAGCCGCCGTAGCACGTCTCACGCATTTTCAGCGCCGAAAGGGTACAAAGTACTGCCGTGCGATCTCACAGCACGAATCAGCGCAACGCGCATAATCAAACACTGCTCCTGGACATCAACAAAAGATATTTGCTCAGCGTAAATATTAGTCATTTCGTTTCAAAAATTAAAAAAATAAATAAATAAATAACAGCAGCAGTTTGGTCATCGCCTTGCTGGAAATTCCGTTCAACATCCGCTTTTGACATACCAGCTGCACACCATAACAGTTCTCTTTCATGAAACGTATTCCCGGTACAAGGTCTTTTCGTAGATAGTTCAACAATAAAGCAAAATGGTTGGTGAATGGTGCCAGAGCACTGGCCAGTCTTGCCTCAAATTTCAGACCGCTCAGTTAGCATTTCGGGAGGAACAAATGTCCGATTCATGGAGCTCCACTTGTCTCAGGATTTCTGGTGAGTCTGTTGCCAACATATATGTTTCGATAGCAGACACACGCCGATATCAGGGTTGCTTTATTGCAAAGGGGGACTCCACATTAAGAGTTAGCTCATAATAAATAGCAGCCTGATCGTGTACAATCGTGTATATATATAGCAGTATACATATATATATAGCATATATATATATATATACATATATATTCTTCATTTAATTACAATAATATTGTAAATGACATACGTTATTTATCTGTGCACATATAATGCGCTTCTTAATCAAAGTAACTCTTCCTTCCTCAGAACTTTGCTAACACTCTGACAGTCGTTCTGTCATGAATACGGTATGAACAAACATTCTTCCAGCAAGGTTATTAGTGTTTGTTGTTCACCTTAATAATTTCAAATAAAACAAAGACAAAAACATTATGCATTTGACGCTGACGACTCCGGAACTCCAGCCAACATTTGCGCCATAAATGCCTATTGATACCTGCTAACAATGTTACTACTTTCAGCTTTCAGAATGTTCATCTCATAATATGTTCATAACTCATCACTCACATGATCACATAAAGCAATCACATGATTCAGTCGCTCAATCATACAAAACAAGTCTCCGCCCCGCCATTTTTTTCCTGCTCACAGTCGCTTCACCGATATTTCACAAAATGAAAGGACATCCACAACTTTTTACCCCACTTATCACTTCTCTTATTTGTTATTATAGGAGAAAGTCACTCACATTTTAGCAAACATAGCTCAAGACAGTTAGCTTTTTCAGTTTTGCTTGTCGCTTTTTCAAGTCACTTCTTTCAGTTGTTACCCTGACTCACTCCAGTCAATAAGGCCAAAACATTGCAGGCGAGAAGATTTGGTTACTTCACGATTATGCATATTATGCACCGATTATGAAGTCGCGTCATCAACACGTTCATTCGAACACGCCGCGCCTCACTTACTGGACGTTCTATAAGTGTACAGCAGAAGCTTTGTGCGTAGCAACAGGCAAGCCAGATACACATTTCGTCGGCCTTTAACGGACAGCTCGTCGCCAGTTTGTGCATTCGTCATCAGCAATCGTTTCGTCAACACCTGTCACAGTTGGTGTCCTCCACACTGCTCTACTTCACGTGGTCAGAGAGAATTGTTACGATCTGAGCTCACGCAGCTTGCAACGATACATGTTTTCAATGATGTTACGGTCGCTATTAATCATTAAAAAGCTCACACGCCGCCGTGATTAAATATAATGTGCCGCAGTTACATTTCTCAGCATCACGCATTGCGGCGCCCATCATTACCTAAGCGCCAGCGAATCAAATATACAGGGCTTATGCTCATTTCGATAATCATTTCTACTCCCACTTGAGAAAAACTATGCATATGTAAGAGAGGTTGTTGAGTGTTCTTTTTTTTAGGTTATTTGTATTTGGAAATCATTTGCACTATTTATTCTGCATTCTCAATCTTATTCACCAGAAAGCCGTCGCATGATTTAAGTAATAGTTAACGTTAGAGCAATATCTATTTTGGTCGACGATTTGCTTTGACAACTTCATAAACACAAATCAGACGCGATCATTGCGATGTTTTTAAAATATTCATCACACCTAGTGTTGGAGAACAGTGTAAATCAGTTTATAGAAAAAATTTAGTCAAACAATATCACGAGTTGTAACGCCAACAATCATTCGAAGGAGACAAATCGGCGTAATTTTGATCCAAAATAAATATAACGGTTGGCGGCAGTCGCTTCATCGTTTAAAATCAAATTAAACATTACGATGCAGTTACGGCCATCGTCGCTTCAAGGCTAAAACAGTTGTTCCTTCATTGCCTCCTTTTATCGCCATTACCTCGGTGAGGCTAGGTCGCGGGCACAGCCGACGCCATTAACATTTCCGCCATCGCCCGCTCAGGAAACGTTTTTCTTAATAAATATTAATATTAGGTTGGGTAGCACATAGATTTCTTCGTGTCGACTTCAGTTTATGAACCGGTCATTTCTAAATCCAAGAATCGAGCTGAATAATCTCAGCCAGTTGATGACGTAGTGAACATAGTGTGCCTTCCCACCATAAACGCACATCTTTTGTATCAACATCAGCCCTTTAAATATCATAAGGTCATGATTGCGTATCATTAGTTATAGATGGAAGATATTCAGATGATTTTCCATTGACGAGTACTTAGAGTAGTTAGCTAAAGGGAGACTTGTGTCTGTGATCCTCAGCTTCAAATGACTTTTTGAGGACATGTTTTCAGGTAGGGACAAAGAAGAACATGCTTCAATTGGGAGTGACAAAGATCGTTGATGACACTGGAAGATTGATATTTAACTTGATTTTTAGCTGGTTCGATACGTTGTAAATAGTGTTGCAGATATCTGTTTTCGCCTTCCACACCGTATTCTGTTTTCGCCAAGATCTAATAGACTGACTAATGTCAGATAGTGTTCACAGAGTAGCAATCTCGTTGCAAGTTCAAGATCTCGCAGTTCATCTTCGATACTTGGGCAGTAGCTTGATTACATTATTCTCTGTTGATCCTCAGAAGAGCAATGGCACGCGAAACCGACTGAACAGCTTAACACAATACCAGTAGCGAGCTGGCGATTTTCAACACAAAGTCTTCAAACAAAGAGCTAAACATGCATGCCATCAACATAAAACTGAAAGAAACCATATTTGTTCATACCTCATCGAGCCATTGCGTTCGTCAATAGTGTTGATTCGTAGGTCACTGTAGTTATTTCATGCACACAAATGGGCTTTAAATATTCCAAATCATTTAATGAATTTAAACATACTAGCCTTCGTTTTAATTATGCTCATAAGAAACGCAATTTAACATTTATCATAGCATACATTATGACAGGCCACGCAACAGTTAGCGGGTGATATGCAAGTGAACATTTGTTCAAAGCCGATGTAGCAGCTGGTGAAACAGGGGCAGGCATGCGATTTGTTTAACGCAACAGTTAGACCATCGATCAGAGCACAAAATCGAAGCTTCCTGTGGGTGTTTCGCTCGTGCGGTCGCATTCCATCATCTAGCTGTTCTGACAGAAAGGTGTCGCGCACGCAGTTTGTTGCGCGGCCAGCGGGCTCAAAGAAGCACGAGCACAGGCAGTCGGAAGAAGGTAATGGCAGGTCTCGCTTTTCACATTTCATACGGCCATGGCTCGTAGATTACGGCACAGAGCTGCACTGAAAGAAGGCAGCGTATGAGGCAGTGACGCTTGTCAGCGCTGCCGCGAAATTGGGGGTCCCGCCACGATACTGACATGTACCACTGAACCTCACACCATGCGCGCCTTCTACGGAAGCGCCGGTGCCGCAGCCTCAGCAGATACTTCCGTAATAGTCGCAGTCGTCACGTCGCCACCTTCGTGTCTGTGATGCCGAACAATAAGCCCGCTGTGACTTGTCTGCCGATAACATTTTGTTGATATCACGTTACCGTGTCTAGTGGAGTTCATGCTCGATTGTCAAAGCTGCCTTGGCAGCAGGGGACCAACACAATATTAGTCATAATGTTATCCATGACGGAGGTCATTGTTGCCAAGTAGTAGTTCCTCACTTCCTTTGACTAAGATGCTCTAGCTTAATGACATAAGCCAGAAATATTAGCTCTGTTAGAGCTGCCCATTTTCATGCTATGATTTCGAAATCAAGTAGAGCGGTTATCTAACAGAGGATTTTATATATATATATATAGTTATATGCATAGTATAAATATAAAAACATTTGTAATATTTACCATACTTAGGAACAAATGTGCTGAGCAAAAAATTGAGGATCTAAAATATAATGAAAACATTATTTGAGCCCACAGTGACCAGTGACTCCAGTGTTTTCTCAAATGGCTTTCACACAAAGAAGCGATTGTGTTTGCACCAAGAGATCTCAGTGTGGGGATGATCTGTCATTTGCAATGCAGACTGTGCCAATGCAGCAGTGACCGCAGCAGCTTTCTGCTGGGCCTTGTCTCAGTTTATCACTGCTCATTACATACCAACCAATGCTACATGATAGGCTCTGTCAACAGTTCTCATACACACATACAGACACACTACTTCTTTCAAATGTATAACAGCACCGTGTCTAAACAACATTATGATCAATGTGATTGAGCTAAATCGTTAGACTGAGTCATCCATATTCTTGCCGTAAAGCGGTTCTATTTCGCAAGACAGGCTTTAGCTCTGAATGATCTATGATATCAGCGCTCATTATCGCTCCTCCATAAATCTTCACGTTCAGCAAACTGTGCTTCGAGTCCAAAGTTTACGGCAGCGTCGAGATAAACAAGCCCGGTTCTTCAAGATTTTAAGATCAATATTAAAGAAAAATTCAAACTTGAAAGCAAAAGGGCATTACGCCATTTCTTCCAATAAGGACATAATAATAAGGTGTTGATTCGCAGCCTCGTGCACACTCAATGATTTTCGTTCTTTCACTAACCTTCTTCCGACGAGGTGAGACAGATACTTGTGTTCGTTAATAGGACAGTCGGCTCCAGTTTAGTGTCTTCGGATTCTGAAACTTTTAGACAGCAATCCCCGAGGATAAAGAAATAATGACTGAATTGAATTGTTGATAGTGATTGTATGTGTCACATTTCACATAAATATCAACATTTTTATTTGAATTATATAAAATTTCTAAATGAGTAAATAATACATTGTACTATTTGTCACTATATATAATTACAGCAAGTAACAATACATTTGCTAAAAAAGCACATTTACCAAAGGCATAGCAGTACCCAGAGAAACACTTGATACTCTTGCCAGCCAGGGGAGTCACCTTTGTTGGAGCCTCTTCAGAAAATGAACAAAAATAACCATCAGGTGCATGCACAGAAACAGATGCAGTCTGTTAATATGATGAATGTTGTCGAACTCCAAGTTATACGTCAATGACGAAGATACCTGAGCTTCAACAAGACAAAGTGATAACAATGATTTATTTGAACTCAATTATTAGTTCACTTGTCAAATGTTCAGTTTTCAAAGAGTGACAAAACAATAAATGTCTTTACCACTAGTCTTAAACAGTATTTCAAAATCTCTACAACATAATAAAAGCATAGCATGTTATTATACCGTGTTAATATGAGCATAAACATTAAATAAACATTCAAGCGTTGTTAGTTTAACGATCATTGTGAAAGATTTGGTATTTCATCAATTTGAAAGAAATTTCTAGATGACTCAATAAGGTACAGAGTCATTGATCCATTTAAGCTGGGATTTCAATCGGCACATGTTGGTATCTAATCATCAGAAAGCCCGGACAGGAAAGATTTGGCAAAGACAAGTAGTGCAGAGCTTTTTCTGTGATATTAATTTTATTGAACATGTTTTTTGTTATATTTTGTCAATTATTTAAATGTAACTGTGAGCTCAGTGATTCAACATAAAATGTAGCAGCTATTTGCATAAAGTCTTTGATATAGTTACTGATAAAATTAAAATGTGTAAATTATGAGATAATCATTGCATTTAAGTTTAGCAGTCATGACAGAATGCTTGTAATTGAAACTGCCAGCCACTATTTATGCTTATCCGGAATTATAAACAGCTGAAGTGATGTGTTTATTATGATCTGTTAACATAAATGGACACAAGAAAAAATATTACAAAAATTATGACAGTAAACTGCACACAATATTAAAAGTTATTCTGAAAGAAAGTTGTCATCAAGAAGTATTGGAAGTTCTTCATGGTAACATAAGTCATATGTCAATAAGATCAGATGCTGAGGGTGTGGGTGGTTAAAATATTGTATCAACATGAAAGTGAATACAGTTGTCAACATGAAGGCGAAAGGATAGTTCACTCAAAACTTTTAAATTGATGCCATCTGTTAGCTTGTAAGATAAGCAGCTTTTCAGTAGAACACTAATCAAGATTTGAATGTTGGTAATTATAAGGTAGCAATTAACAGAGCAAAAACATAAAACCACACTGACAAACCATACTGGTGACTGTCTAGTTATCACCAATACTTTGCCTTCAGTACAATATCATACCACGCCGTTATGATGGGCAAGCTGTTTACTAGCTTCCGTTGAAAACGATCATCGTTTTTTTATTATCACGCAATGACAATATTCTCGCGATGAAAATTATTCAACACAGCTCATAAAGTCATTTTGGGTCAATTAGTATATCAATAATAATACTTCATCGTTATCAATGTCTGATAAAAAGTCTACGCCACGCTTGTAAAAGTTATCATCACAAAGTTAATGTCGCACGAGGTTTTACACAGACAATAAATATTACTGATATAACAAACTTGTTAGTTCAAAACAATTATAACAAAGGTTGTTATCAGTTGCTCGAGAGAAATAGTTTGAACCAGACGGTATGAAAGACATGCCTGTCTTCTCAGCTCATTGCTTCAGTATCAACATAAAATTGAAAGATCGACTCGTCGTAAAGAAACAGTTTCCCGTACTGGTGATCCGAGAACACGCAACTAAAGTTTGACTGAGAACTGCTGTATCAGTGGGATGTTATTGAGAACGCCGTAACCTGTTCATCAAAATCAATGTTTTGAATACACATTTTGGGTATTTATATCAACTTGCAGCTCAAATAAGCTGTTCCCGAAAATATAATTGCTGATAAACAAATATGTTTCGTTCATTTTGCTGTCTTCGCATTGTCAAACTCAAATAACAGCAGCGATAAAGACAGCAATTATGATGAACATACTAAATGCGTTTACTTCATACACTTGAAACTCGCATTCGCCTTCGAACAATGACACGCATGTCCGAAGCTCATTTGGTTCATCGTTTTCAGTGTTGAAGTAAACCGAAGAACGGCCTCACCTCGGTACTCGGTTACTAATGCCGCAGACGCTCGTGGAAGAAGACGTTCAGCTCATTTGCTCGACGGGTGCCCTATCGCAACATGTCTTCAAAGACTGAACGTGTCCAAAAGAAATGGGCTCAGTCGATTGAGCATCCAGCACCTCAGAACAGTCGCGCTCGGGTCGCCAGCGCTCGCAGTCAGCCGCCGCGAGCCATCAGCCAGCACAACGTGTTCGTGCCTGCGAATCGCCGGAGCTGGCGCCAGAGCAAACACAGCCTTCGCGACGCTTCTGTCGAGGGGACTGTCATTCCTGTCAGAAAGTGCACTTTAGTAACTTGTGGAGTCAGTGACATTAGATACACCGCACCATTGTTTGCGAATTGGAACGCCGGAACATTAAAAGAATCGGTTCAGCAACGAGCCTGCGTCTAACGTGACATCGTCAGCTCGCGCGCCGGTCATCGTGTAAGTGAGGTTAATGTACAGACGATATGGCATAAGAGAATAGCTTCAGCGCTGAGCAGACCATGCCAGATCGCGTACATTGACCACCAATGGAAGTGATCGCTGAAAGCGCCGTTGGGACATAGTGGTGTATTAGAGTGTAAAAATGATGGCTCAGCCCACATATCATTGCAGTCAAAGTCATTAGTCGCAGGAAAGCATTATGATTTGTTCGTGCATGTTTTATGTTTTTTTTATTCAAAGACTGTCATTCATGTAGTAGATACTTACGACAGACCAAAAATTTATTGGAGTTTCTGGAAAATCTGATTTGTGTTCTCATTGAAATCACCTATATCTTTGGATGTCCCGGGGTAAGCAGATGAACATAAATAACTTAGTGAACTATCCCTAAAAGAACATAACAGACAAAAATAAAATAAAATAGTCAATATATCAACTTGTAAATGTACAAATCATTTGTTGTAAGAAGATCGCCAGCCGCCCAGCGAGTGACTTGTCAACAGCCATACTTAGCAGTTCTTTCACCACCGTTGAATTTTGATAATATTCCGGAAAGAGTAAAAGTATTTCTGTACCAGAACGAAGTCAACACCAAATAACAACAGGCCCAGTTATCATGTTTGTAACGTTCATTCATTGCAGTCGGCGAAACATACATTTCACTTTACCGTGTGTTGGTTATAGCCTGGTTAGAGACGAGTTGATCACAATGATCCTTTCTAAGGACAGAATCATGTTCATCTTTCGATTGATAAAGTTTTTTCTTCATTTCATCTATCAATTAAAGCCGTTCGAGCATTTGATTGAAAGTATCCTGCCTGCTTCTGGGAGGTCAGGCAGTAGCACCTCCCTTTCTTTGGTTTTCACGTCTTTAGCAGTGATCACTGTGTTGCAGAGGCCTCTTCTTTCAAAGACAACATGCACAGCTGTGTGCCTTCTGCCTCTATTTTGGATCTAATTTCATTTGTTCAAACTGTTTAAACACTCATTAGTAGCATATCTCGGTTTCTGACACAGTGAAGAGCTCACAATGCTCGTAGATCATCAGCAGTTGGGTACAGCTGAGACAGCAGACTGTTGCTGAAGAATGAAACATACTCATCTTCGTCACTTTCTTTAGAGATGCTCATCCTTCCGGCATTTTAACTTGTTGATGTAAAGCCTATTCTGCTATCAACAGAGTTCTGGTTTAAAAGATATCAGGCCATGCCACATCTTTTCGGTGATTCTCAGATCAGCACATTCGCAGTATTGAGCATCACGCCATTACTGATGCTCGGCCATTTTCGATGGTAGTGTGGCACAATTGGTTCACAGAATGATTCACAGTTGGCTAATGTTAGTCAAACCGATCTCGGAATTGTAAAGTCAACAGGTCCAGTCAGCAATTTTTGGAGAAAATAATCAGTCTTTCGGTTCGAGCATGGCTTTGAAAATTAAGTGATTCTTTCGATACGCTTCTGCAAGAATAACTGCAAAAGCCCATGAGCCTTGTTATTCGAGCGAGCAATAAAATAGCTTATTTACAAAGAACAAGTTTCAATGTCACCATCGTTTACCATGCAATAGGCAGTTTACGCGGAACAATATCATTCACCGTTGAAACACGCCAAAGATTTCATAGTTTCGCAGTAAAGCTCCGTTAATGAAGGCGTTCAAAGTACTTCGTGTCATCGCAATAATGCAGCAATTTGCCAAAATGTAGTCTCTAAACAGAACCCGCGCCATCATTCGTTTTATACTAATCCCATTACCGAGACAAGTGGTGCAACAGTTTGAGGAATTTTTGATCAGTGCTTCGAACAGCCTTCATGCGGTAATAATACGGCGGCCAGTCATTTCACATCCGCTTCGAAAAACTGCAGTTCAGCCGATACAAGAGCCCCTCAGTGAGTCATGGAAACATTCCTGAAAGCAGCTTGGGCGCTTCACGCATACCTTTAGCAACTTAGTGCTTTCTCAAATATTGCCCAGACTTCAGAGTGACCATACTGCATCAGTTCAGTGTAGTTTTCACGTAGTGGTGGTTTTGCTGTAGTTTAAAAGTCAGAAGGTTGACTGCAGAGTCCCTACCCCGTTGGCTTGTAGTCATGATGTGATAATGACTCTTCAGTACATCATTATCCACAATTAATGCTATATAAACTTCCGAGGAGCATGAGACCTTCTCCATGAGCTTATCACCCTGAGGAATGCCAGACAATAAGTTAGCGAGGAAGAGTTTCTCCAATAGACATCACTACTCACAAGTCACTCCCTCCACTGCTCCTTGAAAGAGAAGTTCTTTGCCGATCAGCTTGCATAGGCGTACGCATAAGGAACGTCAGCCTAGGGCGATAGCGCTTTCGTCATCAGAACTTGAGCAAAAGAAGACAACGGTCCTCCAGTGGATCACCTCAAAAGACATCATGCAGTCATCAGGAGAATCATCACTAATGACAAATGCTCCTGCCGCTGCTGAGCGGTTACGGTCTTCAATACCTGGGTGGGGCCATTTATGACTTGGGATTCTCGCATGCTTGCACTGGCTGTTATGTGCATTCTTCAGAGTTGAAATGCACCAGATCTTACCTGGTGCCAGGCCACATGCAAAGCTCGTAAAATCGTTCACAATGAAGCTGCTCATACACCACGTGGAACTTCCATGTTGTGCCTGAGTAGCGGCAGATCACAAAGAAAGTGCAGTATAGAACTTTTTCATAATCACACTATTTTTTGTTTCAGCTCAGTGTAATAAGAGGTGTTAAGCGAATTGTGCTTAAGTGTGATCCATGTGTTTGCATAACTCCAGCTAGCACACATTCATGTTTTCTTCTTAGATAGCCTCAAAGGTACAATACTGGTCACACGATCTCGAAAGCGATTGCAGGTTCATCACAGTTAAGAAGGGAATTCCTTCTAAAGCTTAGTCATCATCACATAAACCTATATTCATGTGGTTTGTTATCTCAGTTGACATACCTTTATTCAGCCTAATCAATAAAGCTTTATAGCATTCGTAAAGAAGGGAACATAGTGCCAATAAAAGCTTTCTTCAACTACATCCTCTCTAGTAGTAATAGAAAGTTGCGCACAGCAGACAGATGCTCTCCTCTTTCGGTTGTCAGTAAGACATCTCTCACATGATTGGACACGCTGACTCAATCATTGTGTTCAACCACTTACAACCGACTAGCTCGTTATGTTCAAAGTGCTTGAAATAGCTCAGTCTTCATCTGTAAATGCGTAAGCTGGGACAACCGAATTATTTGGCAAAAGCCGCTGAATTATTTCTCGAACAGCTTCCTTCGGTAGTTCGAGCGAGAGGTTTGCATTTTTTTTAAAAGAGCTGTTAAATTACGTTCTTGTCATCTTCCCAAACGTGATTGCAGTTTCGCTAAGCTTTCTGAGCTGAAACATATCTTGGATGCCATTCATCTGGAGCTTCACGCACAGTTACCGAGCAGTCATCCGGCTATCAACAGATTTCACTCATCACGCCTGATTCAGCATAACTCTGGTTTACATTCTCATCGCTTTGATCTGGTGGCGTTGCTTGCGTGCGATCGAACGGCGGAATATAACATCGTTTTCAAAGCTACAGCTCTAAAAGACATTAGTCTTGCGGTTCTGAGACAAATTATATTCGACAGGGTTCAAGAAAACACAAGCGACAGTTTAAACCAGTCGTCGTTCTTTCCTCAGATCTGTGCCAGTCGCTGTGATAGTGTCCAGTCAGCATATTTTTCAAGGTTACTGAAAGACACTAAAAAGTGCATAAACATTCCGATATGGTGCTATCGAAAAGCTGGTTTCTATAGTCTCAGCGTTTAGTTCGTAATGTTTCAATAGCATCCTCTTTGTCACAAATATGCAAACATGGTCATTTCATTTCAGATCATCTACAAGTCGCCAGCGCCTTGAACTCCTGAAATTCGCAGAGAAAGACAAACCAACATTAAGATTTGCTTACTGTGCTGACGCTGCAATTGTTACCTGATCTGATTATCTATTAGTTCTTTCATAAAACAAACAAGTATTAGCCATCTGATTTCATTCAGCATGGACCGAAATGTAATAGTTACGCACGCCGATGAGTGAAGAGGCCATTTAAAGTCCAGTGAATGAAAGTAGCAATGAGTTTTCGTAAAGGTGACGCATTTGCGAGCGAGCGAATATTGAATAGAAAGCAGGTTTTATCACGCTCATCTCATTCATAGCAGACTAATCGTCGGAAGTGGCGGCGAAGCATTTTTCAGTTCTGCAACCGACATCATTCCCGAACGAGCACGCCGATCGAAGTTACTCTTGACAGATTGATCGCTGATTGTCACACAAATTGTTTTTTCGAGCATTAACTTCGCGCCGATTAATTACCCAAGACCCGTAATATGTACTAACAAAGATATCGAGGGTCAATTTTCATGACTTTAAGATTAAAGCCATGACAGCATTTTCTGCAAGCAAAAGAGAGGGAAACGAATTACTTAAGATACTTTGTTTGACTAAAGACGCAAAAATCTTCTTCTAATAGGCTGATTGAAAGCTGGCGCTGTATTGCAACGCAAATTGAACATACTCAACAACGCGCAAGACTATAAACACAATGGTTTGAGATATCGCTTTAGTACAATAGGTGCACAGTTGTCGCTTGTTTAATGAGGATATTGACCAAAAACATATATCGATTTAATGTCATTTATCACGATCCATAGAAAGCTCTAGTCGCGAGCTATAAACTATGATGCGCATTTATCGCGGCGCAAAGCCGACATGTACATTGTGCATAAACTTACTTTTTTACTGGCTACAGTTATACATCCGGTTTATTAGATTAATAGTGTATTATTGTCGACCAAAATAGCGGTATCCTTATTGTCAGCAAACGCTGATAGTCGCGCCGCAGCCGTATCAAAGCTCGACGCCAGAAGTTAATCAGCATCTTCTCAGATATGCCGCAGTTGACAACAGACTTAAAATAGCCTTCGTTAATACACATTCTATGTTAAACAGAATGAAATCACAGTAAACGCGAGCCAACAAACTAAAAACATGGAGTAATTGAGCAGCCCAGCTGGCGTTTGTTTACTGTACTAGTCAATTTGACTAAAAATAACTAGATAAGAGTGTTTGTTTCACGCTTTGAATTTATTTAGAAGTTACCGTAAACTCTTATAGTTTGTTATGTTACAGCGTGTCATTATTTTTTGCTTCGCAACTGTTTACTTTGCCGTAAACAAAAGCTCGACATCGTCACCGCGCAATTTCTATAAATAGTTACAGAACCATGCATCATCGGCAGTATTTACAACTGTGTGGTGAGCCATAAAAGAGCTCAACTAGTCATGTGTATCATTTGAAATCGACACCAAACAAAGACACTTCGCCCAAGAGAACACACCCCTCCTCATTACCACCCCCCAAATGTAATACATGAATGGCACAATACTAACAGCTGTCGCATATCACAAAGTTCTCTGTGCCAGTATGGATGAATCAGCAGAGCCAAACAATGGGTCAGCATATCTGGTTCAAAGTGAAACAGCAGAAAATATAGCGCTTTTACCACATATCGGCAGAAAGTAAATTGTTATTCGCTTTTTCGCTTCTTCCTTCACTTTTGAACATCTTTCGAAAGCTTTTCCAACATAATCAGGGTGTAGCATTTTTTGTATACCCATGATTCCTCGACATGATTCAGAGCTGTGATGATGATAACGATTATCACGCATCTTTTTCATATAGATTTTTTGTTTCTGGTACTTTTTAAAGCAAAAGTATTTGTACGATGATATTATAATGCTCAACCGTCTTTTATTAACAAACAAATGGAAAGTGACGTGTGAAAGTGAAGAATCAGTCAGCAGCTCGTAAAGCAGCAGCGCTTGTAGTAAATATCTTCTGCATATTCCTGAATCACTAACATAAGTAATCAACTGTGCCCTCCTGTTATGTGTAATGAGCAATATATCCTTTCCTCAGACAAATAAATAAATATTTCAGCTGCAATAAACACAGCTTTTGTGATAAAAATAGCAGAATTTGCACAGCAGGTTCTCATACAAAGTACAGCCAGGACTTCAAAGATTCATCTGAATAACTAGTAATACATTACAGTTTACAGTTTATACACAATAGAGTCTAAGATCTTATGACTTAAAATCAATCTGAGCACAGACAAATTCTCTTGTGTTGTATAACATTAATCAAAAATACTTTTTATGAAATGAACATCAATGAACATTCGCAGAGCAATATGGATGTGCAATCTTCGACCGATAAGATTTGCAATAGTTTACGTCCTTTGGTTGGCAATTAGCAGCATAACAATGAAGCTGCTGGGAAACGCAAAATATGAAACATGCTTCAATGCCTAAATATTTAGATCACATCTGCATAGTAGCTAAAGCTTGTCTGATTTTCATTGTTATCATGCGCTTCAAACAGCGTGCCGTATCTTCCGCAGCTTTCAGAGTTGAAAGCTTTATGCTCCGTCAAAATAGTGTTAACGAAGACAATGCTTTTTGGTGAATTACCAGAATCGCCATTATCAAGATCGCGATGATTTAAGAACCGTTTTTTTTCTTCAATTTGAGCATACAAAGAAGATCATTGCTTTCGGTCTTTCTTCCAATTGTTTTTTCCGACCTTTCTTTTGGTGAGCAATCAGTGCCATGCAGTGCAGTTATGGTACGCTTTTCATAAGCCGCCGATTGGTTACAAGAAGCTTGTAGGATCAAGTCAATCCACTTTATCTTTTCTTCATTTACATTGCCAGAATGTGTGCCAACATTATCACAAAAGACAGACACAGAATATTCATCAGCAATTGTATATTTGCACTGTGTAGTTTGATCACAGTAGCTACGTACCTTAAACATACATATTTACGCACTCCAGCGCAGTAAGGTAGTGGTAATAATTATCAAACTCGTTTCAAACAGGTGAATATTACAGAGATAGACTGATATATTCTTAGAATGTTTTCTGTTTTTTTTGAGAAAGTTTTCAGACTTATCATATGTTAATATAGAGTGGAGAGAGAAGGCACGTCTCATTTATCGCAGACGAAAATGCGACAGAGATAGCATCAACTATTCACTTCTGAAAGAAAAGCCAAACAGAGCTTGAAGACAGACAGCTCGTGGGGTTATCACAGCCCAGGCTAATAAGTTGATGAAACAAAAAAGTGGTTACACTTTCAATAAGTGACCAATCATTGACCTAAATGTGCCAAAAACAAAGTTGTCTAATGAGCTCAACATGCATAACTAAATTAGATGATGGTTACAGAGTATAGAAAGCTCATACCTACTGGTATAACATCTACAGCAAGGTTACTGGAGTAGTATTCATTCATGATCTTCTGGTTCACTGCCATCACCATTTAACATATTCTTCTTTCAAGCATAAAATGGACTAACATCGTTCGATTCAACTCAGTGCGAAAGAAAACAGCACAACAGAATTAGGCTATTACCAGCATAATACTATGGGGCACATAAACTGACACTGTCATCATATCACATGCGATCAGCTTGTTGGTCAAAAGCAAATAGAACACATTATACTTGTTCAAATTGTATAACACGTCACATAGGCTGCAAAAGCTACAGTAATGGGTCTCTCATTTTTCGATGTACTACATGCATTTGTAAAGCATTTTCGACCACGGACAATGGATTTGGTAGGCAGCTCAATCAGTAAGATGGTACATCCTTCACAAAGAAAACTGTAAAATGCAATAAAATTAAATTCAAGAATCTGTTATTTGTTCATTCTTTGAATCCTTCATTTGTTTTATAAAATGTACAAAGAAAAAGGTCCAATATTTATCGGGTTAAATTAGTTGTATTTCTGTAAAGAAACAAATTCTTGATTTTGCGGTTGCACATTCGTTAGACAGAGGCAAATAAAATGAAAAGATTACAGAATGCAGTCCACAATTAGCAGGTGAATTGGTACAGTTGAGTCAGTGATTGCATTAAGTAGCACTTGTGTTCAGACTGCCTTTAGCAAAGATGGGTCATACCTCATCACTTCGTCAGTTATCATGAGAATTTCACAAATATTTCGTGCTCACATTTTTCAATGTAAATATTGCAAAGTGAGGTTTTCGATCTTTCACTCATCACATACATAATATTGCGGAAAGATTCAGGAATTCAGAGAAATCGCAGCATGTAGGGCAAGGCAGGCATCAGACTCATAAGTATTGCATGCGACATTTGTCATCATGTTACCGTGTTAAATATAAGCCACAGGGACTCCATGTCATTGTCACTAACGGTTCGTTGTCACATCACAAATTCACCTGGAATTCGTAATACGCCAATTTGGCGTAAAGATGTTGCCTGTGCTCGACCAGGCAGTCTCAGGCACTGTGTAAGTGCTCAAAACAGTGATACTTCAAAGTTGGGATCAGTCCACGAACGCCTGAAGTTCCAAAGACTGTAAGAGGATCATCCAGACTATCACTTACTATCATCACAGTAATGGGTGCATCATCGTAATGACATGGGTGACTTGCATATAAAAGCAAGCACCATTGATGTGAGTGCAGTGTATTGACTTCGATCTGGTCAGTTATGCATGCGTTTTCTGTTTGCTGCTACCGACTCGTTGAACATTAATATAAACAGTGTCAGGTGGAAAAATTACAGTGAGAGTGCAGAGAGCCGCGACCTGGGAAAGGGTTTGAAAGAGAAGTCAATTGTTTAGTTCGCAGTTACCACCTGCAGCATAGCCAGATGGCTATGACTATGACTCCTTTTCTGCAAGAAAATAAGAGCATAAAGATAATTACGGCTAGCCTGTCTTTATTCAGTGACGCAACCGGTGCCACTTTGCCAATACACTTGGTGTCAGGAGTGGGCTCGATGTGCTCTTCGACCGAGAGTTTGACGGTGACTCGATCATCCCTGACGCCAGAGTCACAGCTTGCACCCACAGACCGAGGGAAGGGCCTGACTGCTCTGGGCAACCTGACCGACCACCGGAATTCAGAGAAACTGCTGCGCGATGACGCTTTCTGCAAGACAAATCCTAAAATTGTGGGAAGAATTTGATGATTTGCCAGTTAAATCATAACCGGGGAAATAGGGATAAACACAGTTGGCCATCGATTCGACCTGGTGAATACAGTTTTCGAGAAGAAATAGAACACCGTTTGGAAATAGTAAAGACCGCCTGGAGCAGGTCAGGACCATGCCGAGAGTCGTCTTGAAGATACAGCCGAGGGTAGTCCTTTCGCCTTGGGTAAAATATCGGGAACGAATGAGACGCCCCACAGACTAAAATCCGCCGCTAGAACAACCACAGAGCAGAGCCAGAAGTTGAATTCCGTTATAAGTTCGGGCCATGATATACCAGTGCTTTGTCAAATTGTAGAGCCAGGCGGCCAGCGGTCGCATGCAAGCCCAGAGAAGTTAATTAAATATCATGATTTTCAATGAGGAACGCCGAGTAAAGCTGCAGCACAGTCAGAGGAGATATAATGAAAGGGTTAAGCCGTGTGTGAAATGCGAGTGTTGGGTGAAAAGAGCAGAGCGGTAACAGAAAGCCACGTTCATCACACGCAGCCGCAGCTGAAGCTTGTTATCGCCGGTGAGCATGAACTTTGACAATGGCCACCGGCCTCTGACAGTGACGCAACTTCGATGACATGATGACTGAAAGCTCAACAAGTAGCCGGCAGAACTTCATGAAAGAAAATGGCAGCAATGTTTATCTTCTGTTTGAAATTAAACAGCAATTTCAACTAATTATAGTGTGTTGTGTTATGCCGAAAGCCTGTGTGCGGGGTGCCACTATTCTCGAAGGAAATCCCAGAACCGAGGATTGTATAGTTTGGATACACTGATTGATTTATAGCATGCAAACTCTATTCAAAGTTAGACACTGTACAAATTAAGAATAAAAAGGAATGCACACTTACAAACTTCATAAACTTATATATTTTATTCACAATAGAACATAGATAACATGATAATAAATGTTGAAAGTGAGATATTTTGAAATGTCATGCCAAATATTGGCTCATTTTGGATTACGAGCTGTTAACATTCCGTAAAATAAATAGGTGAGCTAGAGCGACGTACCATATAGAGCAACAGCTGAGACCATTCTGAGTCTTGCAAATACTGGCAGAGGCAGTGGTCTCTCAGAAGTCAAGATGGGCAGAGATCACGATGGCCGAGCAACGCGTCAGAAAGCGAGTTTTCGTGAAAGAAAGCCAAAACCGCAAAGAGTTATCATCAGGCACTACAGTGCATACCAGGTCATCCAAAGATTCAGAGACCTTCTGTACCATAAGCGCAGTGTCAGCGCAGTGATGCCTTCGCGACCAAAGTTTTCAGACGATCGCATCACAGTCAGAATGCTATTGCAATGAAATCACAACATGGGGCTCAGAATACTTCCAGAAAACATTGTCAGTGAACACAGCCCATCGGCAAGGTCGCTGTCGGCCAAACTTCTATAGGTCAAAGAGAGTTATACCTAAACATGATCTGGCAGCTTGAGCGCTTTCAAGCCAAGGCTCGTTGAAAATGACCAGTGGGGAAATCAGCCTGTGGTCAGATCTAATCAAAACTTGAAGTCTCTTTGAAAATTGAGACGCCATCCGATCAAAGAGGATTAAAAGACATCCCAAGTTGCAATAGTCAGTGTTATCAGCAAGCAAGCTCATATCTTCGATGGAGCAGTGGCATGAGCAGCAAGGCATGGCAATATGATGAGGTCATCAATGCCTGAAAGGGCATATCCGCTTCCCAGAACAACATAGTTCTCATTTCATCCGCCGTCTTCTTCGTGAAGACTCCGCATTTTCTCTTGCATGATAATGCCAGACGACATACCGCATCAATACAACATCATGGCCGCGTAGTTAAAGACCGTGGCAGCCGAAATGCCAGCCTCAGTCCATCTTTTCTCACTCCAGAAAATACGGCGCATCATAAAGAGGAAGATGCGACAGAAGAATATTCAAGACAGTTGAGTTGTTGTAGCCTGTATTGTGACAAGAATGGGACAACATTCTATTTCCTAATCTGAGCAACTGCCTCTTCAGTCTTCAGGACAGTTTGCAGACTGTTATAAAGAAGAGGGATGCACACAAGTGGAAACATGGCCTGTCTCGCTTTTTGAGATGTTGTTGATGCCATTTAGCAAAATCAACTTATGTTTTCCTTAAATGATACATTTTCTCAGTTTAAACATTGAATGTCATTCATGTTGCATTCCCGAATAACATAGAAATTCGAAACTTCATTATCATTAGCATTCTGTTTTATTCACGCTTTTGTACAGGTCAATTTTTGAATTGGGGTTTGCAATTAATAATGAAATTAATTTAAAAATTATTAAAAATTATTTAAAAACAAAGATCGTGAAGCGACAGACCGATTGAGATATGAGGACAATAATAGTTTTGTTTTCGCAGAGCAGTAGAAGCAAGTGGTACTGAAACAATAACGGTCACATGGCGCATCTGCAGATCAACTCGCTTGATAACGCGGACAAGAGAAATAGCCCCAAATATTAAGGTTGTAAAATAAGATTTATGAATCACTCGAAGTTAAATTAAGTTTATATATATTGATCTATGAATGCTTTTTCAAAATACAGATTGCTTAAAATAGTACATAAGACTCATAGAAATTTGCAAGTTCCGGTAAACCATGACAATTTTGGTATAAGCGGCAAAGTAAAGATTAGTGAGGATTTATACCAATGTCAAACTATATTTCAAGATTTTGATCATTTCCGAGTGTTAATGAACGTTATATTGAAAGAAAATTGTACTTTTTGCGGAAACTCACTAATTACTTGATTAAGCATCGACATGAGATGAAAGATGAGTGAACAAGTTGATTGAGTACGCACATTGATAATCATAAACATTTGCTAACAGTTTTCAACATTAACAATTTAGATATGATGAGTGAAAAGGGTAAGTTGAACAGTTGGTTCAGTAGAAATTAGGTGGTTTGTGAAAAGAATTGCGAATTGAAGGCCAGCTTTAAGGTTATTTAAAAGGGCTTAGATGGACATTATTCATCTGGCTTTATTTTTGTTGTTTCAGTTTGAGTGGGATCACTATTGTAGCTTGAATCGCAAGGGTCGTTATATTTGATTAATCAAGAGAAACACCGATTGCCTTCTTCCTTACCCGGGAGGTCCTGACTAATGCAGTTACAAATCTCAGGATGTCCTTCGAAAGATTGTAACCTCAGTCATCCCTGTTAAATTTCCACTCATTGTTCCTCATCCATACGATTGGAGCTCATCACTTCGTCTCCTTCCACAATCAAAGCTGGTGGGCGTTTCGGTTGCTTCAATACGCTCGCCGTCATCCAGGTGCCGCATAATGAGCAGCGGTGGTTGAGAGAGTCCTTCCATGTAAAGCACTTTGAGTTAGCTCAGAAAGCGCTTATATAAATGTAACTACTTCAATTATTATTTAAATTTGATTTTTCTAAAGTTTGTATTTGGTCTTCGAGTAGTGACTGGAGGGCTCGCCTGTGTGATGCATCACTAAACGCTGATAAACAGCAGCGCTTAAAAATTTCCTGGCACCCTCACGTTGGAGTGAGTGTAAGTTTTGTCAATCACCAAGCCAGATTAGAAATAGTGATTTTGTCTTTTTAAATTTTCTTTTTATATTTCTTTCACTGAAACACTGTTAATTCAGATGAATATTGCTCGTGCATATTGTTCAGTACAAATAAAGCAGCTCATAAACAGTGGTTTCAGACACTCCATGGATGTAGCTTGATCGCCTGCGTAAAGTTCAGATCTTTCAATCGATAAGGCTGTCGCGAAAGGAGAATCAGACAGTCATCGATCACAGATTGTTGAGCAGCCGTCTCTATCAGGTGAGACTCACTGCAAAACTTCACAAATACTAATAGTCCTTCACTCTCAAATACTCAAAAGAAAGTAAAAAAATATGTAGTTTCTGTTCCAGAATGTACACGCTATTTTACTTCGATAAACAAGTACATTTTCATATGTTTTTCACAAGCTTTTTCGGGAAAACTTTTATTAAAGTCGTTAATGTCATACATTTTTACCGCGCCAGATTTCATAAATGAAAAGTTGTTGTTTTTCACTTTAATAGCTGATTAGATTACACATGTAGTGGGTTTCCGTACCGCTAAAACTTGAATTACCCTTACTTGAGTGAAAGTAAGAAAGTTATCACTTTTTAATGTACCAATTATTAAATGATATTAATATGAAACGCAGCAGTTAGTAAAAGAACTATATATATACATATATTTTTTTTATTTTATTTTATTTTATTTTTTATTATTATTATTTTTTTTTGTTAAAAAATTTAATGCTGTGAAGCAAAAGTTTCAAAAGAAAACACTGATAAAGCACATATGGTTTCTTGAAAATTTCTTATTTGAGTAGAAAAGTAAAACTATTTCTCATTTTCGCCTTCAACCTAATGTTTCATTGAACATTGCAAAATCTTTTCTGTATTTTTGTCAGTTAAATACAGGTTAAAGCCAATTAACTAATAAATGCATAGTCGCTTCTTTCTGAAATGGAGTTGGCACTGGCAGTATGTTCGTTAGACTATGCAACGCAGTTATTCTGGAAGTAAAGTTTATCATTATTTCCAACCATTTTCAGTCAGGTCATCTGTCATGCATACAATTACCTCTTTGAGAAAGTACTGTCATCCAATCTTCTTACATCTTTCTTCGGGTAATTAAAGGTCCAAGTGATGAATTGTTGATGTGCCTTCAGTTTCTTGTGTTTAATATCATCTCAGAAAAACGCCAAAAGAATATTAACACTTCTGAAAATGTGCTCGAAAATGCCGTATAATTTATAATATCATTTGGCGGCAGAGCTCATTTATTTGGAAACACAACCGCTCCTCACTTGCAATCCACACCAAACTCAATATACAGCACCAATGCTGTTAGATTCGGCTGAGTCTGAGTTCGGCGTAATAGAAGGTTTGAAGTAGAGTTGAGCATGCCCGCAGCCGTCAAAGTTCGGTGACAACACTTCATTTTCGCACTACCGAGCAGCATCTTGCATTGCCTGTGTTCATTTTCGCGAGGTCATCAAGTCGGTAGACTTTGAGTTGGTCATTCAGAACAATCAGCATTTCTTCATTCGTTCTCCACGGTTGTCTGAGTAGCATGTCATTTAGGCTCGTCTGCATTTTCAGGGGCCTTCATACTGACGCGCACAGTCATTTTCTCTCAGCGTCCTTTCTACGATTGAAAACTTTGGCGTTCTCGATGATGTCTCACCGAAAGAGTCACGGGATGCCACCCAGTCTTGCAAATGTTATTCATCCACTCGTCTGCAACTGTCCTTCTCTTTCTTTCGTTCAAGCCACTCATTGAAACGAAAGACACAGCTCTTCGCTTTCCAGCAAGCTGCTGCAAGCTTAGTCAGACGGGTTTCGTGCGAGGTTCTCATTGAGTTCAGTGTTCACTGCAGAATGCGAAGACAATTCTATTATAGTCACTATTTTTTCTCCGAGTAAAAGCATCTTAGATCTTTTCACATATCACCGTTGCTAGAACCTACTTGAAACCCGTAGCAGAGTGCCTGATTTAATCAGCCTACATGACAAAGATTATACCGATGGAGCCATGACGTCCTGTTTCATTTAGTCAGGAATTTTCATTTTGTTTCTGACGTTTGCTTCTCGACTTTCTTCAGGATCACCAGGGTTAGCCTTGTGGCATCATGTCCTCAGTTCAAATCGTTATTTCAACATGATAATAAACTTGTGCCATTTTCATTTACAAGCTTTCTGCCAAAACAATAGTTAATGGAGAGCCACTTTGTGCTAAGACTGACCTTCACTAGCGTTGCTGTTACAGCCGATCAACATGAGACCTCAATATTAGCTACTAAGCGAGCATTAGCTACGCATTCAGCAGGCCAGCAGAGCTCTGTCATTACCAGCTCTCACTGACTACAATAGTGGGAAGGCTACAACAGAAAGGTTGCTGATCTGTAATGGAAATGCAATTAGTCTTCACTACAGATACATCATACATGGAACATGTAGCAATGTAGACAATAAAGATCACACATAAAACAACATTGATCAATACATTGCGTTATTTTACCTATCAGTGCTCTGAAGTTGGCATATCTGAGCTCTTGACTTCTTAAAGCCTGCAGAAGTTTTGGTAACGCTGTGCTTTGCTTGACATTGTGCTTTTTTAGTTATTAAGCTGGCACTATCACTTCATGCCTTCATTTCGAGCAGTCTTCTTCGAAAGCAGTTATATAACAATGCGACTGCATTAAATGAAAAATATCATAAATTCTTCAAAGAAATAAAAGGTGTCAGAACATTGCAGTAGTTATTCAAAATCAACATATGCAGCGGCTCAAATAAAATGACTTATCGCACCAAATATTAACAAATATTGCGGAGACACAATGACTGAAACAGAACCCAGTATAGAACATTTAAGCTCTCCCCAGCATGATACTGAAAACAATTATTATGATAACCGAGAATTAGTGATAAACACGTAATAACGAGCAACACTGAAGGAAAGAGAAGACACAGTATTTGCTTGACAGTTTACGCCCGATGAATCAATCGAAGATAAAGACTTTCTATCTTCTGAAGATATCAGCGAGATAGAGAGTTATTTCCATAGTCTTGCTTCACACTACTTCATCGCAGCGACTCAAATGAAACTACTATTTCATTATAACATGGCGAGAGAAATGAAGTCAATCTGGTTAGTACGTGAGGAGTATGTGAGCTTAGTTTGTGGAGTTGTTTAATCCTCATCTGCTGAGATCTTCAGAGATGCAATGTCTTATCTTCAGTTGATTTCATCCATATTGTGGCTACAGTCAGTTGTATTTCTTGTTTCTCTTCCTCGCAAAGTTATCATTATTTGTTTATCACTAATTCTCACTATCACTTAATATAATTATTTTCAATTATCATGCTGGGAACTAGAAATGTTCTATACCTCATTCTGTTTCCAGCTATTGTGTCCATAATGTTTGTAATATTTGAGTGCAGTGAATCTCATTTTTATTTAGTACATATAACTGTTAGGTTTTATAGCAACTTATACCACAATATTCTGACATAGGGTTTTGACATCTTCTTTTGAAGAATTTATAAGATTAATGTTTTAATTTGTACAATCACTGTTGTTTACTTCCTCTTCTTTCAGAAGAAGACTCGAGATTAGTGAAGAAATCAGAAGTGAAGGTGATCACTGATGAAGATCCCAAAGCACAAATGTCAGAAAAAAAGCACAAAACTCAAAATACCAAAAACATTTAAAACTTTACTAAACCCCTGTAAAGAATCTAAGTAAAATCTCAAGATGCCTCAACTTCTTGAAACACTGTTAGGTAAAATAGCACAAATGTGTTGTTCATGTTTTGTTTTTTATGTGTGATCTTGTTGTCTACATTGCTACATGTTCCATTTCATTATGAAATTATATCTTAGTGAAGCTCAGTTCGATTTCCATTTACAGATCAACAACCTTTTCTATTTGTAGATTCCACTATTGTAGTGGATACACAGAAGTGAAGCAAGTAGGTTAATATTTTTGAAAAGCTCTGCTACAGTATACTTGGATACTCTACACTGTGCATAGTGCCCATTAGCTTTACTAATGCTAATATTGCACTGTTGTGGCAGCCTTCATGTTGGTCAGCAGCTGTGAAACGCTAGTAGGAGGGTTGGGGTTCAAGTTCCTTTGTCAAGCTGGAAATTAAGTATATTAAATACTCCATTAACTATTGTTTTAATTAGAGCTTGTAAATTAGAGAAAATTACACAAGTTTATTATCATTATTTAATTTCTGATTTACAATTTAGTTGTGGACCTTGATGCCACTGGAAGGTAATAGCAGATTCCCTGGTGATCCTGGAAGAGGAAAGTCAGAAACAAACGATCAAAATTAAAAATGAAAATTCCTGACTTCATGAAACGCCAGAAGAATTCAAAATCCACAGAAACTCCATCAGGTAACAATCTTTTTCATGTAGGCTATTCAAAATCAAGGAACTATTTTATAAGGGAGCTAAACTGGCTCCTAGAAACCCAACAATATGTAAAAAAATCTAAATGCCCGCTTACATTTTCAGAAAAATAAGTGACTATAATAGAATTGTCTTCTCACATTCTGCAGTGGACCTGATTTCAATGGGAACCTTGAACAGAACCGCCTGACTAAAGCACAGCAGCAGCTTGTGGAAGCTGGAGGAACGTGGTCTTCGGCTTTCAATGAAGTGGCCAGGACAGAAGAAGAGAAGGATAAGTTGCAGACAGACTATGAGATCTTTATTTTATGACTGAATTTGGCTATCCATGACTCTTTCAGTGAAGACAATCAGGAGACACTCAAGAGTGCTTTGACTTCAATACTTCAAGAGGAGGCACAGGACACGCTGGGAGGAAGTGGCTGTGAATAAGCGCCCAATATGGAGGCCCACAAAGTGCAGACAGATGCATGACATGCTACTCAAGACAATCGTGGAGAAACGAATGAAGAATGCAGATGAACAGGAGAATAAAGTAGACCAGCTGTCTACCTCCTTGAAGAGAGAGGTGTGTCGAATGGGCAAACAAGTACAAAAAGATCTGCTCCGAAAGGGAAGTAAATCTGAGAGAATGTTATCCACCAGACTTTGACATCTGCAGAACGATGCTCAACCCTCTACCATCAAACCTTCCACCAGACTCCAAGAGCTCGCCAGATCCTGTAGCGATTTTGAGGATTGCTTCTATATATTGAGTTGGATTGTGGATTACTACCCAAAGTAAGGGCCAGTTGGCATTTTCAAAATCATGGAATATTACTTCATAAATGATATTATAAATTATACAACATTTTCAGACACATTTTCAGAAATGTTAATATTCTTTTTAACATTGTTTTTCTTAGAGATGTACTTAAGCACAAAGAACTAGAGGAGCACATCAACAATTCATCACTTGGACCTTTGTTACCCGAAGAAGATCTTAAGAGATTAGAGGAACAGTACTTCTACTCATACAAAGAGGTGATTCAGTACATGACTGGTGATATTAGAAAATGGTTAAATCAATAGTAAACTTTATTTCAGAATAACACGATTGCATAGTCTAACAGATTATTATACAGTACAACTCCATTTCCAGAAAAGTTGGTACATTTTGTGATTTGTTAATTCTCTTTAACCTGTATTTAACTGACAAAAATACAAAGAAAAGATTTTGCAATGTTCAATGACCAACATTGGGACAGAGCAGAGGCAGAAAGTAGTGAAATAGTTTTACTTTCTACTCAAGTAAATTTTTCAAGTATATGTACTTTATCAGTGTTTTCTTTGGAAAACTTTTACTTATTAACATTAAATTTTTTTTTACAAAAAAAAAAAATAATAATAATAAAAATAAAATAAAAAAAAAAAAAAATATATATATATAGTTCTTTTTACTGTACTGCGTTTCATATTGAATATCATTTAATAATTAATTACATTAAAAAGTAGTACTTTCTTACTTTCACTCAAGTAAAAGTAATTCAAAGTTTTACTTGAGTACAAGAAATTACTACATGTAATGTAATTAAGTATTAAAGGTAAAAACAACAACTTTCATTTATGAAATGTAGCGCAGTAAAAAGTGTAACATTGCGCTTTGAAGTAAAAGTTTTCCAAAGAAAAACAGTGAAGAACATATACTTGAAAAATGTACTTTGTGTATCAAGTAAAAAATACTTGTCCGCCTCTGGAACAGAGGCACTATTTACTTTTTACTCTTTTTAATTATTTGGGAATTGAGGATATTAATTGTTGTAGTTTTGCAAGTGGAGTCTCACCTGATACAAGACAGCTGCTCAACAGTCTGTGGTCATTGTTGTCTGATTCTCCTTTTCGCGATGGGCCATACATTTTCAGTTAGAGAAAGATCTGAACTGCAGGCAGGCCAGTCAAGCACATCCATGGAGTGTCTAGAAACCACTATTGTATGAAACCACTTTGGTACAGACAATATCACAGGCAATATTCATCTGGATTCTTTAGTGTTTCAGTGAAAGGAAATATAAAAAAATAAATTTAAAAAAAGACAATCCATATTTCATATCTGAAAGCCGAGGTTAAGTGAGCAAAACCCTGTTTCTGCACTCCCAACATGTTAGGGTGTGTGATAACCCCAAAATCCAAACACACCTTGTTGCTATCTGCCGTTTAGTGATGCATCACACATCCCTAGGCCAGGCCCTCAGTCACTTCTCAGAGACCAAATACAAACTTTAGAAAAATAAATTTAAATAATAATTAATTAGTTACATTTTATATAGCGCTTTTCTGGGTACTCAAAGTGCTTTACATGGAAGGGGGAATCTCCTCAACCACTCACCAATGTGCAGCATCCACCTGGATGATGCAACGGCAGCCAGTATTGAGCCAGAACGCCCACCACACACCAGCTGATTGGTGGAGAGGAGACAGAGTGATGAAGCCAATCAGTATGGATGGGGACAATGGGCAAATTGGCCAGGATGCCGGGTTACACCTAATCTTTTCCGAAGGACATCCTGGGATTTTTAATGACCACAGTGAGTCAGGACCTCAGATAAAGGAAGAAACAATCAGTGTTTCTCTTGATTAATCAAAATCATAACTGACCCTTTGCGGTTCAAAACACAATAGTGGTCCCACTCAAACTAAACAACAAAAATAAGTAAGATAGATAATAATCCATCTAAGCCCTTTAAGTCTTGTAAAACAGCCTTCAGTTTACCAATTCTTTTCACAAACCACCCTAATTTCTGTTAAATTTACTGTTTCCAACAGACCCATTTTCACTCATCATATCTAAATTTGTTAATGTTGAAAACATTTAACCAAAATGACATAATTATCAATGTGCATTACTTTCAATCAACTTGTTCACTCATCTTTCTCTCATGACATTATGCTTAATCAAAATTAATTAATTAGGATTTCCCTTAAAGTACAATTTTCTTTCAATGTCTTGTTCATTAACACTCCAAATGATCAAAATCTTAAATGTCATTTGGCAGTGAAACAAATCCTCACTAGTCTTACTTTGCCACTTATACCAAAATTGTCATAATTTTACCAAGAACTTACAAATTTCTATGGTCTTCCATATTACTGTTTTAAAACAATCTGTATTTTGAAAAACATTCATAGATCAATATATATAAACTTAATTTAACTTCAGGTGTTCATAAATCTTATTTTACAACCTTAATATTTGGGGCTATTTCTCTTGTCACGTTATCAAATAGTTAGTCTGCAGATGCACCATGTGACCATTATTGTTTCAGTACCACTTATCTCTACTGCTCTGCAGAAACCCAAAATATTATTGTCCTCATATCTCAATCCCAGTCACACAGAAAGCCTCACAGCCTCTTGTTTTTTTAAATAATTAATTTTTTAATAATTTTTTAAATTTAATTTCATTAATTGTACAAACCCAATTCCAAAAAGTTGGGACACTGTACAAAACGTGAATAAAAACAGAATGCAATGATGTGGAAGTTTCAGATTTCTATATGTTATTCAGAATACAACATAGATGACATATCAAATGTTTAAACTGAGAAAATGTATCATTTTAAGGGGAAAATAAGTTGATTTTAAATTTCATGGCATCAACACATCTCAAAAAAGTTGGGACAAGGCAATGTTTCCCACTGTGTGGCATCCCCTCTTCTTTTTATAACAGTCTGCAAACGTCTGGGGACTGAGGAGACGAGTTGCTCAAGTTTAGGAATAGGAATGTTGTCCCATTCTTGTCTAATACAGGCTTCTAGTTGCTCAACTGTCTTAGGTCTTCTTTGTCGCATCTTCCTCTTTATGATGCGCCAAATGTTTTCTATGGGTGAAAGATCTGGACTGCAGGCTGGCCATTTCAGTACCCGGATCCTTCTTCTACGCAGCCATGATGTTGTAATTGATGCAGTATGTGGTCTGGCATTGTCATGTTGGAAAATGCAAGGTCTTCCCTGAAAGAGACGACGTCTGGATGGGAGCATATGTTGTTCTAGAACTTGGATATGCCTTTCAGCATTGATGGTGCCTTTCCAGATGTGTAAGCTGCCCATGCCACACGCACTCATGCAACCCCATCCCATCAGAGATGCAGGCAGGCTGAACTGAGCACTGATAACAACTTGGGTTGTCCTTGTCCTCTTTAGTCCGGATGACATGGCGTCCCAGTTTTCCAAAAAGAACTTCAAATTTTGATTCGTCTGACCACAGAACAGTTTTCCACTTTCCCACAGTCCATTTTAAATGAGCCTTGGCCCAGAGAAAACGCCTGCGCTTCTGGATCATGTTTAGATATGGCTTCTTTTTGACCTATAGAGTTTTAGCGGCAACGGCGAATGGCACGGTGGATTGTGTTCACTGACAATGTTTTCTGGAAGTATTCCTGAGCCCATGTTGTGATTTCCATTACAGTAGCATTCCTGTATGTGATGCAGGGCCGTCTAAGGGCCTGAAGATCACAGGCATCCAGTATGGTTTTCCGCCTTGACCCATACGCGACAGAGATTGTTCCAGATTCTCTGAATCTTTGGATGATATTATGCACTGTAGATGATGATAACTTCAAACTCTTTGCAGTTTTTCTCTGAGAAACTCCTTTCTGATATTGCTCCAGTATTTTTGGCCGCAGCATTGGGGGAATCGGTGATCCTCTGCCCATCTTGACTTCTGAGAGACACTGCCACTCCTCTGCCAATTGACCTAATAAGTTTCAAATTGGTCCTCCAGCTGTTCCTTATATGAACATTTAACTTTTCCGGCCTCTTATTGTTACCTGTCCCATTTTTTTTGGAATGTGTAGCTCTCATGAAATCCAAAATGAGCCAATATTTGGCATGACATTTCAAAATATCTCACTTTCAACATTTGATATGTTATCTATATTCTATTGTGAATAAAATATAAGTTTATGAGATTTGTAAATTATTGCATTCCTTTTTTATTCACAATTTGTACAGTGTCCCAACTTTTTTGGAATCGGGTTTGTAGTTGTCTATATAAATCAAATTGTATCAAATTATACAATCCCTCAGTTACTTCTGGGATTTTTCCTTCAGGGTTAATGGCACCCCACCCATTTTACAACTCCACGCATAAGCACAAACACCTATAATTAGTTAAATTGCTGTTTAATTTTCTAAACAGAATTAAAACATTGCTGCCCATTTTCTTCATAAGTTCTGCCAGTTTCTTTGAATTGGGCTTTCGTCTCAAAAGCTTTATCCGGAAGTTACTGATCATGTCACTCAAATTGTTGGCCATAATTTAATCAAAGTTCATACTCACCAGCGATCTTTAAACAGCTGTGGCTTCTGTGTGATGAGACAACGTTTTCCTTTCCCTGTTATCTGCCTCTTTCACCCAACACTCACATTTCACACACACATTTCCCACAACAGCCCTTCGATTTATCTCCTCTTTTCAACTGATCGTCTGTGCTACTCAGCGTTCCCTCATTTGGGAAAATCATGATATTTAATTAACTTCTCTAGACCTTGCATGCATTTTTGGCCATATAATTTTCTAATTTGACAAAACACTGGTGTATCATATTTGAATTTGCTCTGGGACTTCCCCATACTGGCTCTCTGTCTCTGTGGTTGTTCCTAGCGCTAGTTTTAGTCTGTCGGACGTCTCCGTTCAGACCCGATGTTTTACCCAAGACGGACGGGAGGACTACCCTCAGTAATCCTATATCTTCAAGACCGGCTCTCAGCATGGTCTGACCTGCTCCAGCACGGTCTTTACTGGCTTTCCAAACAGTGTTCACAATTTCTCTCAGAAACTGTATTCACCAGAGTCAGATCCCAGCTATGGTTTATCCCCTATTTTCCCAATTATGATTTAACTAAATCATAAAAATTCTTCCCCAATTTTTTTAAAGTTTGTCTCTTACCAGAAGCGTCCCATTGCCACCTTGGGCTAATTTTCTCTAATTCCAGTGGTCGGACCCTCCAGACACCCCAGAGCAGTCGGCCCTTCTCCTCAATCTGTCGGGGTAAAGCTGTGACTCTAACGTCCAGGATGATCAGTCACCATCCGCTCTCGGGGTCCAGAAGGCACATCCAAGGAACCCCACTTCCTGACACCAAATTGTTGTGGCAAAAATTAACTCGGTTGCATCACTGAATAAGAGACAAACCTTCGCCAATTGTCTTTATAAAGATTTATTTTCTTGCAAGAAAAGAGTCATAGTCATACAGTTATCCTGAATGTCTGCAGAGTGGTAACTGCAGACTAAACAATTGACTTCTCTTTTAAACCCTTTTCCAAGGTCAGCATCTCTGCACTCCTCCTGTAATTTTCCACCTGACACTCGGACCCTCAATATTAGATGTACAGTCAGGCGCAGCAAACAGAAAACACATGCATAATGATTAGATCAAGTCAATACATGCCTCCACATCAATGGTGCCTTTACACATATGCAAGTCACCCATGTCATTTACATTGATGCACCCCATTACCATGATGATGGTCGCTGATGAAAGTCTGGATGGTCCTTTTTCGTCTTTGGGACTAAGAACTCGATGTCCGCTTTTTCCCCAAAACAAGCTGAAATGTGGACTGATCTGAACGCAGCACACACTTTTGCAGTCTTTTAGACCCTCTGAGATGAGCTCGGGCCTGAGAACTAGGCAGCATCTCTGCATAAAATTGACGTATTGCAGATTCAAATTGGATTTCTTGATGTGGCAGCAGACCGTTAATGACAATGACATGGAGTCCATGTGGCTATATTTAACACAGTAGCATGATGGTCGTCGCATGCAATGCCATCTGAGGTCTGAGGTACCTGCCTTGCCCTACATGTACTGCGATTTCTCTGGATTCCCTGAATCTTTCCACAATATTATGTATGGTAGATGGTGAAAGATCGAAAATACTTTGCAATCTTGCATTGAGAAATGTGATTTTTGAAATGTTTGACAATTCTCTCATGATATTTGGCAAGTGATGAGGCATGACCCATCTTTGCTTGCAAAGTCTGAGCCTGAATGTATACCCAATCACGATACCCTCAACTATTACCAATTCACCTGCTAATTGTGGACTGCATTCTGTAATCTTTTCATTTTTATTTTGCCTCTGTCCCAACTTTTTTGGAGTGTCGCAACCACCAAAATCAAAATTTGTTTCTTTACAAAATACAACTAATTTGGCCAGTAAAATATTGGACCTTTTTTTTTTTCTTTGTACATTTTATAAAACAAATGAAGGTTCAAGAGAATGAACAAATAACAGATTCTTGATTTAATTTTATTGCATTTTACACAGTTTTCTTGAATTGGGGTTGTACCATCTACTGATTTAGGCTGCCTACCAAATCCATTTGTCCCGTGGTCAGGAGTAGCACAAATGCATGTAGTACATCAGAAAAAATGAGACCCCCATTTACTGTAAGCTTTTTGCAGCTATTATGCGACGTGGAACATACAATTTAGACAACATAATTCATTATAATGTGTTCTATTTGCTTTTGACCCGACAAGCCGATCACATCTGGTGTAGATATGATATTAGTTAATGTTCTTATTGCCCCATATGGTAATGCTTTAATTTATAGCCTAATTCCTGTTGCTTGTTTTCTTTCACTAGAACGAGATCAGACAGTGGTTATCCACTGCTCTTGAGAAAGAAGTGTTAAAATGGAGTGATGGCAGTGAACCAGAGATCATGGATGGATACTACTCCAGTAACCTTGCTGTAGATGTTATACCAGTAGGTTATGGGCTCTACTCACTCTGTAACCATCATCCTAATTTAGTTATGCATGTTGGGCTCATTAGACATTAGACAACTTTGTTTTTGGCTTTATGTGGTTAGTCATATTGAAGTGTAACCACTTTTGTTTCATAGCTTATTAATGCGACTGTGAGAGAGGTCAACACATTTTTGAGCTGTGAAAGTAAAGCCTGGAGTCTTCTATGCCATCTGGACAGCTTTCTTCAGAGGTGGATAATTAGTCACTATCTCTGTCACATTTTCATTGCATTAAAATGAGACTGACATGCTCTCTCTCCTTTTTTCTATGGTAGCTATATGACAAGTCTAGAGGAACTTCTCAAAAGAAAACAAGAAAACATTCCTAAAATTCTCAGTGCTAATCTCATTAATATTCACCTGTTTAGGTGAGTTTGATGAATTATTTTTCTACCTTACTGCAGCAGTTGTAAAATATGTATATGTTTAAAGGTGCAGTAAGCAATTTCTGGGAAATGCACACCTAAATACACAATTCTGTGAATATTTGCTAGATGTCTGTTCTGTGTGTGTGCCGGAAAATGTTTGCACACATTCCTGGCTGTGTAAATAGAAGAAAAAATAAAGTGGATTGAACTGATCCACAGAGCACCAAAACCACTCTTGTAGCCAATCAGCAGTATGGGGCGTATACACATGTACACTCATGGCTGAGATATTACCAAAGAGGAAAAGGTCAGAAGAATATAATTGGAAGAAGAATGGTTACGATCAGGCAAGAGCTAGGACCTGCGTTAATATTAGGGTGGGGGAAAAATTTGGTTCTTAGATGCATCGCGATGCGGATGTGGACGATTCTGAATTGATTCACCAAAAAAATTGTTAATGTCGATTAACATAATTTTGACGGAACGCAAAAGGCTCAACTCTGAAGCACGGGAAGTGCAGCACATGACAGAGACGCATGATGGCTGAGCGAGAAATCCAGACAAGAGCTACGCTATATGCAAGATGTGTCTAAAATATTTTGAAAAAGACAAACATGAGAAACCATATTACACGTTTCCAACGCTTCGGTTGTACTGCTAATTGCTGCCAACCAGAGGACCGTAAACTCTATTGCAAATCTTATGGTCAGAGATTTGCATCCATATTCTCTGCAGATGTTCATTTAGTGTTCATTTCATAAAAATTGTTTTTGATTGTGGTATACAGCAAAAGAATTTGTCTGTGCTCAGGATTTAGTTTTAAGTCATAAGTCTTAGACTCTATTATTTTTTTGTGTATAAGAGCAGCTGTATGTTACTAGTTATTCAGAATATGCTGAAGTCCACAAGCATTACTTTTGTATGAGACCTGCTGGTACAGAATTCTATATTTTTATCTAAAAGCTGTGATTTTGGTACAGCAAAATGTTTATTTATTTATTTGTCTGAAGGATTATATTGCTCATTGCACATAACAGGAGGGCTTTGGTTATTACTTTATGTTAGTGATTCAGAATATGCAGAATATTAATTTACTACAAGTATGCTGCTACAGACACTTTTCCTGTTGGTTCTTCACTTCACACAAAATCACTTCCATTTGTTTTATTAATAAAAGATATTGGAAGTTAACTTATTATGGATCATTACAAATACTTTGCTTTAAAAGTACCAAGTGAGAAAAAAGAAAATCTGTATAGAAAAAAAGATGCATTGATAATCGTTTTATCATCGCATCACAGCCCTCTGAATCTTAATCGAATCATGAGGTGCCTAAAGATTCCCACCCCTAGTTAATATTGGAAAAGCTTTCAAGAGATGTTAAAAAGTGGGAAGGGCGGAAAACGGATGCTGGGGTTGCTTTGTTTCCTCTCGATATGTGAGTAAAATATATATTTTTTGCTGTTTCACTGAACCAAGATATGCTGTTGTTGTTTAATCACAGCTGATTCATCCATACTAGCAGAGCTGTCTGATGCGCAGCTGTTGGTGGTTGCCTGTGCATTTCATGTTTGTTATTTTGGGGGTGGAGCAATGTAGGGAGGGTGTGTTTCTCTTGGGTAGGGTGTGTGTTTGTTTGGGTGTCGATTTCAAATGGTACATATTTACTAGTTGAATGCACATGAACGCCACCACACAGTTGTAAATACCATGAAACATGGTGGAATACCATAATATTTATAGAAATTTAGCAGTGACATTGTCAGGCTTTTTTATTTACAGCAAAATAAGCCAATTGCAAGCAAAAATATGATAGCACTGTAACATAACAAACTATAAAGTTTACAGTAGCTTCCTAAATAAGTTAAAAACGTAAAGCAAAACACACACTGTTATCCCTGAAATTGTTTTTAATTCAAATTATTTAGGTACAGTAAACAAACACCAACAGATTTGCTCAATTACTCCATGTTTTTAGTTTGTTGTACGATTTGCATGATTTTTTTCATTCTATTTAACTGTTTAAATTGAATGTACTTAACAGAGGCTATTTTTAAGTCTGTTGTCAATGCGACGCAATACAAGGAAGATGCTGATTGGCTCTGACGTCAGGCTTTGATGCAGCTGCGCGCATTTTTATCAACGTTTGCTGGTGAGTAGGACTGCCACTTTACATTTTGGTCTCAAACAGCTAATACACTATTAATCCCTAATAAATGAGATGTATAACAGTTAGCCAGTAAAAAAAAAAAGTAAGTTTAGGCTGTGTTTACATGTCAACTTTCGCCACCGATCGATCGCATCCGCCACTTTTATAGTTCTATGTTACGACATGCTCTATGGGATCGTGATCGTGACATTTAAAATCGAATACTTAATATTTTTTTGGTCAATAATCCTCATTAAACAAACGACTGAAAGCTTCACCTGTTGTATAAAACGATATCTCGTTCGGTGGTGTTTGTGAATCTTGGCGGTTGTTAGAAATGTTCAACATGGTTTTAACGTAAATACAGCGCAACTTTATCAATTACCTATTAGAAGTTTTTACACGTCTTTGTGGGTGAAGTATTAAACAAAGTATCTTAAATTGAAATCCGACCCTCTCTTTGCTTGCAAGAAATACTAATCCATAGCTGTCTTAAAGTCCTCATGAAATAAAAATTGACCCTGTTATCTTTGTTAGCACATATTACAGGTCTTGGGTGAACAATTAATCCGCGCAAGTTAGTACTCAGAAAAAACTGTTTGTCGCGGTAATCTTTAATCAAAATCTGAAAAGTAACTTCCGGTCTGGAACGGTGTTCATTCTCAGATGATGTCAGTTTGACGGCTTAGGTTTGAAAAGGCTTCACCACTCCCCTCCGACCGTTCGTCTGCTATGAGCGAGAGATGGAGAGGAGGAGCGCTGAAGTAAAACCCTGCTCTCTATTCAATATTCCCTTTCACTTGGAAATACGTCACAGCACTGAAGAAAACTCATTTGCTACTTCCGGTTCACTGGGACTTTAAAGAAATGCAACCTCATACTCATCAGCGTGCATTAGCTAGTACATTTCAGTTACATGCTAGATAAATAGATGGCTAGTACTTTTATTTGTTTTATAGAAAATTTGTCGATAACAGATCAAAAGATGTAAATTTGCCTTGTCAGCTAGTAAAAGCATCTTAATGTGGATTTGTTTCTCTGCAGATTTCAAGAAGTTCAAAGCAAGGCTAATAAAGATGATCTGAAATGTAAGTATTGCATATTTGCTTGTGACAAAGGGGATACTTGTTAAAACATTACAGACTTAAACATGGGAGCTATGCAAGAAGCCAGCCTTTTCGATGCCTATATCAGGAATGTTTATGCACTTTTAGGTCTTTCAATAGCCTTAAAATATACTTATTTCGTTTTCATACAGCGACTGAAAAACAACAATCTGAGGGAAAATTTGAAGCTAGGTTTCGCTGTCAGCTTTGTGATTTTCTTGAACCCTGTCAGATATAGACATCTCAAAGACCACCAAAAAGTTCAATGTCCATTTTAAGGCTGTAGCTTTGAAAGCAGTGTATATTCCACGTTCAGTGCACACAAAAGTAAGCACCACCAAGATCAAAATGAGAGAATGCTTAAACCAGAGTTAATAGTAAGAATAGAGAGTAATGAGAATGAAATATGACAGTGTAGTTGACACTCAGGAGTGTGCTGTGCAGAAGTTTCTTCCAGATGAATTGCGCCAAGATGATTTCAATACAGAAGCAAGCGAAACACAATCACAAGATTTAGGAGAACAATTAGAACATAATTTAGCAACTCTTTTAAAAAAATGCAAACCATCCTTCAGATACCAGAGAACTCTGTTCAGGAAGTAATTCAACAGCTTTGCCAAATAGTTCAGTTGTCCCAGCCACGTTTGCACAAGAATGTGAAGGCTGTTCTTCAGAAACACTTTGGACATGTAGATGAGTCAGTTGTAAAAGAGGTGGTTGAGACTGTGGCAGAGAGTGTCATATTGTCCAAATCATGTGAAAAAAAATGGATGTCTTGCAACCAGTAAAAGGAGAGCATCATATGTAATACGCAACTTTCCTCTGGTAGTGCCTATAGAGTTTATAGTTGAGAAAGGAAGAAAAACAGTAGCATATGTTCCTTCTTACAGATGCTATAGAAACTATTGAACAAGAAAGACATTTTGGATAAGGTTATGTCAAAACAATAACAAACCACATGAATATAGGACATGTATTGATGGCTTAAGCTTTAGAGAGAATTCCCTTCTTAGCTGTGATGAATTCACAATCGCTCAGGGTCTGTGCATTGATGATTTCGAAGTGGCTAACCCTTTAGGAACATCTAAAAGAAAACATAAGATGTGTGCACTTTATTGGGTTATTGCAAACTTGCATGGAAAATACAGATCCACACTAAACTCAATTCAGCTTGCTCTCTTGTGCAACACTGAAACAGTTAAAGAGTGTGGTTATGAAAAAGTTCTATACCCACTTCTTTGTGATCTAGCCACTCTCGAACAACATGGAGTCTACATTGAGATTTTATGAAAGCTTCATTGTGGACAAGTTTTGCAGATTTTGCATGGCACAACACCAAGAGGTAAGATCTGGTGCATTTCAACTCTGAGAGAGAGATGCACATAACAGACAGGTGCAAGAAGCATTGCAGGATCCAAATTCATGTAGAAACACAGGTGTGAGAAGACCATGGCCACTCACAGCAACTTAGGAGCATTTTCATGTCATTGGTGGTTATTCTCCTGATATTGCATGATGTCTTTGAGGGAATAGTCCCACTGGAGTTGTCTCTTTGCCTCAAAGACCTGATGGCAAAGAAATACATCACCCTAGATTTGTTGATTCCTTATGCATTTGCATACAAAACTAATCAGCCTCAGCTGATTTCAAAGGGCTTCTCAACCAAGGGCACAATTGGAGGAAATGGCCATGAGAATTGGTGTCTAATTAGGCTTCTTCCTCTGCTTATTGGCCATAACATTCCTCAGGGTGACAAAACATTGGAAATTCTCATGCTCCTCAAGGACATAGTTGCATTAGTTGTGGCACCTCAGTTTACTGAAGAGTCATTATACATCCTTGACTACAAAGTAGCAGAGCATAGGGACCTTCTGCAGTCAACCTTCCCTGACTTTAAACTACAACCAAAACACCACTACATTGAAAACTACACTGAACTGATTACAGTACATGGTCCACTTCCTGAAGTCTGGGCAATGCGTTTTGAAGGAAAACATAAGTTCTTCAAAAAGGTTATACGTGACGCCCAAAACTTCAAGAATGTTTCCATGACTCTTGCACTGAAACACCAGAGGGCTCTTAGCCATCAGCTAGACTGCAGTTCTTTTTTCAAGCTGGATGTGAAAATGGCTAAGGTTACACCATTGTTAGTTACCACCTTCCCAGAGAACATTCAGAGAGCACTTGGTCAAAAACTCCCTCAAACTTGTTGCACCACCTGTCTGCATTAATGGGATTAAGTATAAAACAGACATGGTACTTTCAGCAGGATCATGTTTAGGGCTACCTGATTTTAAGCAAATTACTCACATTGTTGCAGTGAACACAGAGGTACTTTTTGAGCACCTTCATTCTTAGGAGCTTTGCTGCCCAGATATGCCATCTTTTTGCGTGTTTCAGCTTGAAGACCTGAATGATATTGTTCCACTGTCAGCCTATATTGTACATGGTAAACTGATGGTGACATTGAAGCACTTTATTCTTTGCTAAATTATCGCTATTTTGTACTTTCCTTCCAGATGGCTTCTAAAGAAACCATGACTTTGCAAGTTATTCTTACAGAAGCTGATATCAGAAAAGTCACACTGACTTCAAAGCCATGCTCAGTTGAAGATTTGATTCATTTTCTCAAAAACACTCTTGGACTGGACTATAATTTGACTTTACAGTTTCGAGATCCCGAGTTTGATAACTTTGTTAGCCAACTGTGAAAATCATTCATGTGATTGAATTGGTGCCACTGCCATCAGGTGAAATGCAGGCATCAAGTGAAATATCGCGTGATGCTCTAAGTACTGCAGATACAGTACTGATCTCGGAATCACCCCAGGAAAAGATAATGGCATGGCCTGATATCTTTTCGACTCCAAAATTCTCTGTTGATGTAGAATATAGGCTACATCAAGCAAGTTTAAAGTACTTGAAGGATGGAACGCATCTAAAAGTGACCAAGGAATTGAAACATGACATTCTTCAGAAACTGGCAGAGACCATATACTCCTTCAAAGCATACCCAACTGCTGATGATCTACGAGCTGTTGTAAAGGCATTGGTGAATACTCACCCCTGTCTTCAAGAACCAGGATCGCCTTCTGGATACTGTGGGTAGACAAACAGTTTGAAAGACAAAATGGGAAATTACAGATCCAAAATTAGGAGCTTTGGAAACACAGATGTCATGGTTAATGCTGGGAAAAGAGGAAGATACTCTACCAGCAGTGATCCACCTAACAAGAACATTAAGAAACCAAAGAAAGGGGAGGTTAACTACCTACCTGACCCTCCAAATGGGCAGGATGCTTCCAGTCTTGAAATGCTCAGACAGCAATTGGTGGATGAAATGAAGAAAAAAAACTTTATCAATCAGAAGATGGACATGACTCTGTCCTTAAGAAGAAAGGATGTTGTGATCAACAAGCCTCCTGTAAGCCAGATACTTCAGCATTGGCCAGCACTTTTTAGAGAAAATCAGGTAAAGTGAAATGCCTATGTTTGCGCCATTTGTAATGAAATGAGTATTGATAAACATGATGGCTAGATGGTTATTTGACAGTTGTTACATTTTCACAGTTCCCTGATTTTAGGAAATGCTTTTTTGTTTTACTTTTTCAGGTGTATCAAGAATTCAACCGGGTGGTTGGGAAGAACCTTAAAGAATTCTATGGCTCTCTTGATCGTCACTCGCTGGGCAGTTTTTGAGCGATCTTCTGCAACAAGCCAAGGTTTGTACATTTAAGTTGATGCCATTGTTTGTTTAATTTTTAATTTTAGTCTGTTATGATTACTTTAAAGGGATAGTTCACCTAAAAAGGACATTTTTATGTTCATCTGCTTACCCCCAGGGCATCCAAGATATAGGTGAGTTTGTTTCTTCAGTAGAACACAAATCAAGATTTTTTCAAGAACTCCAATCGTTGCAGTCTGTCAGTCGTATCATACTACATGTGAATGGTAGCAGAATCTTTAAGAGTAAAAAAAAAAAAACATAAAACATGCACAGACAAATCCATATTAAACCCTGCGGCTTGTGACGACACATTGATGTCTTAAGACACGAAACCATCTGTTTTTTACCTCTAATACACCACTATGTCCAACAGCCTTCAGCGCGCGATCACTTCCATTGAGTGAGGTCAATGTACACGATCTGGCATAGTCTACTCAAGCGCTGGAAGTGATCTCTCGTGCGTATCTCTATGCCATATCGTGTACATTGACCTCACTTACCGGAAGTGATCGCGCACTGAAGGTAGTGATGTCCGGTTCGTTTACGAATCGTTCTTTTGAACCGGTTCTTTTTAATGAACCGGCCGAACCAGTTCACCAAATTGGACTGAATCGTTCTAAACGGTTCGCGTCTCAAATCAGCACTAATCCACAAGTTACTAAAGTTACTCACTTTCTGACAGGAGTGACAGTCCCTCCGACTAGAAATAAACTGATATCCATAAGTATATGTTACTCTAGTAACTCCAGCAGTTCACTGAACTGAGACATGTTGTGCTGAGAGAACTGATGAGAACTCACGAGCAGCTGATACTGAGCATGCGCGTGTACTACCGAACGTACAGCGGTTCTCGAGTTAACAGTTCTCCAATCCGAACTGAGAACCGTTTCTTTCGGACACGTTCAATCTTTCGAACATGTTCGATACTGAGAACCGATGAGCAGATGAGCTGAGCATGCGTGTACTACCGAACGTACAGCGGTTCTTGGATCACCAGTACAGAATTGAGAACCGTTTCTTTCGGACACTTTCAACACTGAAAACCGATGAGCCGATGAGCTGGACATGCATGTCATTTGTTCAGAGGGACGAATGCAGGTTTCAAGTGTATAAAATTAAACACATTTGAAACATGTTCATCACATAATTGCTGTCTTATCACTGTATTATTTTAAAGTTTGGAAACACAATGCAAGGATTGTAAAATGGGCAAACATATTTGTTTTATCAATAATTATATTTTCAGGAACAGCTTATTTAATTTCTAAGTTGATATAAATTTTAAAATGTATTATTCAAAACAGTAGTTTTGATATAGACTAGGTTGCAGCAGTTCTCAGCTCAGCATACACTGATACAGCGGTTCTCGAGTCAGGAACAGGTTGCAGTGGTTCTCGGATCACCAGTACAGAATCAAGAACTGTTTCTTTCGGACACGTTCGATCTTTCAGACATGTTCGATACTGAGAACCAATGAGCTGAGAGACTGAGCATGCGTGATAGCACCGTCTGGACCAAACAGTTTCTCTCAGACAACTGATGCTGTGCTGATTATATGAGCACGGGTGAACCGAGGACTTGTGTAAGTTTGTTATATCAATGTAAATTTATTTAATCTGTGTAAAACATCCGCGTTTGCACGACAGTGGCTGTATTGAGTGCTTTTACAAAACGTAAACGTAGGAACTTATCCAAGATGATGATGACGATAATTATTATTATTGTTATACTAAGTTATGATTACAAATGACTTTATATGAATGTGTTTGAATGTATTTTCATCCGCCGGGATGACAGAAATTACATCATTACGTGAGTACGTAAAAGAACCGGTGATCCGTTTTTTGTAACCAGATCATTGAAACGAACTGCCCATCACTAACTGAAGGCTGTTGGACATAGTGGTGTACTAGAGGTAAAAAATTATATAAATATTGTTTGGTTGCTCGCACAAACCGATGGTTTCGTGTCTTAAGACATCAATGTGTCGTCACGAGCCGCAGGGTTTAATATGGATTTGTCAGTGCATGGTTTTATGTTTTTTTTTTACTCTCGTAGATTCTGCTACCATTCACATGTATTATATGACTGACAGACTGCAACAATTGGAGTTCAAAATCTTGATTCGTGTTCTACTGAAGAAACAAACTCACCTATATCTTGGACGCCCTGGGGGTAAGCAGATAAGCATCAATTTAAAAGTTTTGGGTGAACTATCCCTTTTCAGTAACGCAGACAAAATTACGATTAATGGAAATTGCCTTCCTTTCATGTTGACAATATGTTCCTTTCATGTTGATACAATATTTTCTTTGCAACCACCACACCTCAGACGTCTGATCTTGTTGACATGTGACATGTTGCCATGAGAGGGCTTCAGTACTTCTTGATGACCCAACTTTCTTCAAAGAATGCTTTAAGTATTATTAATGCAGTTTTACTGTCATCGTTTTTTGTAATATTTTTCTTAATGTGCATTTATGTTAGTAAGATCATAATAAAAAAACACATCAAAAACAATGTTTATAGTTCAGTTAAATGATGAATGAAATGTGAGGTTTCAATTTTAAATCATTCAGGAGAAATTTTAATTCCTGTCATGACACTTATAAAACTAAAATACAATGGTTAATCTCATAATTTTACATATTTTAATTTGATCTGTAGTTAATTTCATATGCAAAGACTTATGCAAATGAAAACATATACATTTTATGTTTGAATATTACTGAACTCCTGGATACATTTGTATAAATAATTGACAAAAATATAACAAAAACATGTTCAATAAAATTAATATCTAGAAAAAACTCTACACTGCTAAAATGTATCTTGTTAATCTCCTATTCTTGTCCAGGCTTCTGATGATTCGTACCAACATGTGCCAGTTGGAATCCCCATCTTAGAAAATTAAGATGTGGCTCTGCAACCCCTGCCTCCACCCATCCTTGGTGGGAATCATCTCGGAGGGGAATTTTCTTTCAGAATTGTTAAATGCAAATCTTTCCCAGATAGTCATTAAACTATGCCTTAGTGTTTGGCTAATGTTTATGCTCCATATTAACACAGTATAATAACATACTGTGCTTGTTAAATATTTGTAAAAGTTTTGAAATACTGTTTTAAAGATTGCGTAATTGGTACTTAAGACATTTTATTGTTTTTGTCACTCTTTGAAAACTGAACATTTTGATAAGTGAATTCAAATAAATTGTAAGTTCAAATAAATCATTGTTATCACTTGTCCTTGTTTGAAATGCAGGCGTATCTTCATTAAATCATTGACAGTAAATAAAAAAAGTCTTGGGTTCGACAACATCCATCCATATTGTAGATTTCACATCTGATTTCTGTGCATGCACCTGATGGACATTTTTTGTTCATTTTCTAGAAGAAGAGCTCCAACAAAAGTGACTTGAACGCACCTGACATCTTAAACGCGACTTCCCTGAAAGCAGCAAAATATCAAGTGTTTCTCTGAAATTGCTTACTGTACCTTTAATTGTTTAAATATGCTTTTACAATATAATGTAATTATTTACTTATATAATTATAAATGACAATAGTACAATGTATTATTTTACTCATTTTAGAATTTTATATAATTCAAATAAAATGTTGATATTTTATGTAAAATGTAGCTACATGCAGTCTACTATCAATAATTCAATTCAGTCATTATTTCTTTATCCTCAGGGATTATGTACAAAGACCAGAACATCCAGAAGACACTAGAACTGTTCGGCTGTCCATATTAGCAGACCTAAAAGACATCTGTCACAAATACTTCCTCAGTCGAATTCACAGAAAACTGAAGGTTAGTGAAGAACAAAAATCATTGAGTGTACTTTTTTGAGATACTGCCCAGATCAACACCTTATTTTCCTTTTTATGTCCTTATTGGGAAAATGGCATAATGCCCTTTACTTCCAAGTTTGTGATTTCTTTTTAATATTAATATCTTAAATGAAATCTTACATTTTGGAAAGAACCAGACTTGTTTATCTGTACAGACGCTGTACCGTAAGCTTTGGACTCAAGCCTGGTTTGCTGGACATTGTGAGGTTGTGGAGGAGCTGATGAAGGCACTTGAGGATATCATAGATCAATTCAAAGAGCTAAAGCCTGTCTGCAGAGAGGTCAGAACCACTTTTGCAGCAAAATATCGTTTCTGATAGTCCTATAATGTGATTTAAATAGTAACATAATCTCACATTGGTCACTAATGTTGTTTAAGATACAGTTATAGATATACATTTGAAGAGTGTGTGTCTGTATGTGTGTATAGGAACTGTTGGCCGAGCTGCATGTAGAAGTAATGGTTGAGTATGTGAGACGGGTGATGAAGAGAAAACTGAAACTGAAGGACAAAGAACAGCAAGAAGCAGCTGCTGAGTTCATCTGCCACGACAACAGTCAAATCTGCTCAGTGTTTGCCAAAGTGGTGAGATCACATCCCCACACATACACACAGGGTCTCTTGGTTGTAAACACAATCCTTCTTTATTGTGAAACCATTTGGGAAAACTGCTGGAATTCCTGGGTCATAGTGACAAATGTGATTTTCATTATATTTTTAGATCCTCCAATTTTTCTCCTTTACATTTGTTCCCTAAATTGTAAATCGACACTGAAGTGGATGTTAAATGTTACAAATGTTTTTATATTTATACTGTACATATATATATATATATATATAAAATCCCTCCTGTTTGAACCAACCCGCTCTAAGCGGAACTCGGGTCCGCCGGCATGAGAGTCGGACGCTCTAACAAGGAGGCTAATGGCTGCAACCCTTAGTGTCAGTCGCTAGAGCGTCTCTTGAGATCAAAGGAGTGAGGTTTACTCGCACAGCAACTACTAGCTGGCCTCCGTTACATATACATAACAGACATAACATTATGACCTAATATTGTGTTGGTCCCCCTTTTGCTGCCAAAACAGCCCTGACCAATCGAGGCATGGACTCCACTAGACCCCTGAAGGTGTGCTGTGGTATCTGGCACCAAGATGTTATCAGCAGATCCTTTAAGTCCTGTAAGTTGCGAGGTGGGGGCTCCATGGATTGGACTTGTTTGTTCAGCACATCCCACAGATGCTCGATTGGACTGAGACCTGGGGAATTTGGCGGCCAAGTCAACACCACAAACCATTCCTGAACTATTTTTGCTTTTTGGCAGGGCGCATTATCCTGCTGAAAGAGGCTGCAGCCACCAGGGAATACCGCTTCCATGAAAGGGTGTACATGGTCTGCAACAATGGGGACAAAGGTGGTACATGTCAAAGTAACATCCACATGGATGGCAGGACCCAAGATTTCACAGCAGAACATGACCAAAGCGTCACACTGCCTCCGCCAGCTTGCCTTCTTCCAGTGCATCCTGGTGCCATGTGTTCCCCAGGCCATGGCCATCCATGAAATGTAAAAGAAAATGAGATTCATCAGACCAGGCCACCTTCTTCCATTGCTCCGTGATCCAGTTCTGATGCTCACGTGCCCTGTTGGGCCCACTATGCAGCCCCATACGCAACAAACTGCGATGCACTGTGTATTCTGACACCTTTCTATCAGAACCAGCTAGATAGAAACTGATCGATTTTTGATAGATACTGACCACTGCAGACGGGGAACACCCCACAAGAGCTTCGGTTTTGGAGATGCTCTGATCCAGTCGTCTAGCCAACACAATTTGGCCCTTGTTAAACTCACTCAAATCCTTATGCCTGCCCATGTTTCCTGCTTCTAACACATCAACTTTGAGGACAAATGTTCACTTGCTGCCTAATATATCCCACCCACTAACAGGTGCCGTGATGAAGAGATAATCAGTGTTATTCATGTAACCTGTCATAATGTTATGCCTGATCGGTGTGTATTTAAATTTACGTTTCAAAAAGAGCAAACAGAATAGTGTTCACATTGGAAAACATGAAATAATAATTAAAGCCCCAGAGGCTTAGTGTGCTCTAGGGTTCATTTGTTAAAATGATTTGGAATATTTAAAACATTTGTGTGCATGAAATGCTTACAGTAACATACAGTAGTCTGGCACTATTGTTTTAGACACAATAGAACATTGAGGCATAGACAAAATATGGACCTTTTCAGTGTATTCTCTTTATATTATTCTTTTCTATATTAAGCTCTTTGTTTGAAAGAACTTGTGTGAAAATCATATCACTGCAAATATTCGTATTAAACATTCAAATCAGTTTCCTAAATCACGTACCATTCTCTTCTCTAGGGATCCAATGAGGAATGGCTGTGTCAAATACTGCCCAAATTATCAGAGATTCTGAGACTGCAGGATCTTGGGACTTTGCAACTTGAGATTGCTACTCTGGCAAGAGACTATCCTGACATTAGGTGAGTCTGTTAGATGCGAGCGAGCAAGATGCAGTTATTTTGAGAGGCAGAAACCAAGATATCTTACAACATACTATTTACAACATTGTCATTAACAAAATCAAAGTTAAATATCAATCTTCCAGTGTCTCATCAATGATCTTTGTCACTCTCCAATAGTGAGAAGCATGTTCTTGCTGTCCTGAACCTGAAGGCCAACCTTTCAAGCTCAGATGTGCGTAGGATCAAAAGGTGTTTGAGTGAAAACAGGGGATCACAGGACACAGAGTCCTCCCCTTGCTTCTTCTCTAAAGTACTCGTCAAATGGAAAATCATCTGAATGTCTTCCATCTATAGCTAATGATACGCAATCAGTATTATGATATTTAAAAGGGCTGAGTATTGATACAAAGATTATTGCGATTTATTGGTTGGGAGGCGCACTACAATGTTCCTTTCATTCATCAACTGAAAACAGGATGACTAATCGATTCTTGGATTTAAGAATATTGGTTCATAAAAATGAGAATCGATTTTAATCAAGAAATCTATATTCTTTACCCAGCCCTAATATTTAATATTTATTAAGAAAACTGTGGCGAGGCGGGGGACCATGAGAGCGGGCCGGTGGCGAATGTTAATGAGCGTCAGCTGTGCGCCACACCGGCCTCGCCTCACGGAGGAGTGACGGGAGTATAAAAGGAGGAGCAAGACGAGAGGACCAGGCCTGGATTTTATGGTGTGTTTTTGTTTTGTATGTAGGCGGCAGTCGGCCGTGAGGGGCTGCCGCCATTATTGTGTTTGGTTTGGTTTTTAGGCGGCAGTCGGCCGTGAGGGGCTGCCGCCGACGTTATGGTTTATTTTTGGATTAAAGTTTTTAAATGTTCGCCGGTTCCCGCCTCCTTCTTCCCCGAATGATTGATTGCGTTACAAAAACTCAGTGATGTTATTTGTTCGTTTTTCTCAACTGATTTACACTGTTCTCCAACACTAAGGTTAATGATGAAATATTTTTAAAACATCACAAGTGGTGCGTCCCAATTTGCATACTATCCATCCTAAATAGAATTATGCCACGTTCCAGGCAACCCGTAACCCCTGTTTTTCCAACCTTCTACCCGTGAAAGTGAACTGGAATGGCAGTCAAACCCGTGACCACCTGTGAACTCGTACTAGATCGATGTACTCCCAGTTACGAGCTCTGACGTCACATAGCCCGTGAAACAACAATGGCAGCCCTTATGGTGTTTATGGAAGTTGTACATTAAAAACCAAATCGATTATTAAAATAAGGTATTGCTCTAACGTTATTTATTCGCAAATGTTATGCATTATCAGCAGCTTTTCTAGGGTTAGCTAGTTTTCAGTCCGTTAAGTGCAAGAATAAATGAATACCAAATAGATTTCCAAATATACAAATAACCTAAAAAAAAAAAAAGGTATAACAGCCTCTCTTGCCTTATGCATAGTTTTTTCTCAAATAAGCAAGGAGTAGAAATGATTGTAAATGAGCATAAGCCCTGTATGGTCCACCATGCTTTGTTTACATCTAGCTACCACAGTTCCTTGCGCTTAGGCAGTGTGGCCTGGAACGCCACAAAGTCGTGAGTCGTGGTTTGAAGTCGTAACTTACGGGCACATTATATTTAATCTGCAGCAGCATTGTGAACTTTAATGATTAATAACGTTTGGCCATTAACATATCATTTGAAACATATTATATTCAAATTGCAAACACGTGAAATACCAATGACTGGCAGATCGGCGTGCTACTACAATTCTCTCTGATACAGTAGGAAATTAAATTGAATGTGGAGGGTTTTAACTGTGACAAGATGATTGACAGGGCAGTTTAAACGGTGACGGGATGCACAAAACTAAGCGACAGAGCTGTCCGTTAAAGATGACAAAGTAGTATGTCGCAAAGCTTGCCTACTATTCTGCTACACACAAAAACTTCACAAAAATAGTACACACTTATAGGACGTCCAAGTAGGAGAATTGGGACGCAGCAAAGGTGTTCAGATGGATGTGTTGATGAGCACTGACTTGCATAATCAGTGCATAATATGCATAATCAGTTGAAATGTGAAAAGGTGTATATTTATCTCTCACTGTACAATGTTTTAGCCTTATTGACTGAATTGAATTCAGGGTGGAAGCAGCTGTAAGAAGAAGTGACTTGAAGGAAACGTAAAACGGTAAAAAGTAAAACTGAAGAAATACCTAACTTTATGTAATTTGTCTTTGCTGTCAATGTAGGTGGCTTTCTCCTATAATAGCTAAATAAAATTGTCATGGAACAAAAGTTGTGATGGTCTTTCCTTCCATTTTGTGAAATATCCGAGTGAAACGGCTTCTTGAACAGGAAAAAAAAAATGTAGGGCGGGACTTGATTTTGTATGATTGAACTGACTGGATCCTTGTGGTTTGCTTTTGCTGTGATCTCATGTGAGTGATGGGTTGTAGACTTTATATTATGGGATGGTTACTTTTGAATGTTCTCTAAACATTCTGAAACAAGTAGTAGCATTGTTAACGAACATCCAAATAAAACATTTGTAACAAATGTTAACAAGATTCCAGGTGTCAGAAAACAAATGCATAAATGTTTTTGTGCTGACATTTTGAGAACATTATTAAAGACCAGACAACAAACACTATTAATATACTGGAAGAATGTTTGTTCATACCAGTGTTCATGACAGAACCTTGTCAGAATGTTAGCCAAAGTTCTGAGAGGAAGAGGAAGTTACTTTGATTAAAGAGCGCATTATATGTGCACAGATAAATAACGTATAATAAAACACTGCAATATAAATTAAGTTATTCTTAATTAAATGAAGATATATATATATATATATATATATATATATATATATATATATATATATATATATATATATACACAGTTCCAGTATACACCGATCAGGCATAACATTATGACCTAATATTGTGTCGGTCCCCCTTTTGCAGCCAAAAACAGCCCTGACCCATCGAGGCATGTGCTGTGCTATCAGGCACCAATATGTTAGCAGCAGACTCCTTAAGTCCTGTAAGTTGCGAGGTGGGGCCTCCATGGATCGGACTTGTTTGTTCAGCACATCCCACAGATGCTAACTGGATTGAGATCTGGGGAATTTGGAGGCCAAGCCAACACCTCAAACTCGTTGTGCTCCTCAAACCATTCCTGAACCATTTTTGCTTTGTGGCAGGGCGCATTATCCTGCAGAAAGAGGCCATAGCCACCAGGGAATACCGTTTCCATGAAAGGGTGTACATGGTGTGCAACAATGCTTAGGTAGGTGGTATGTGTCAAAGTAACATCCACATGGATGACAGGACCCAAGGTTTCCCAGCAGAACATTGACCAAACACTGCTTTTATTTATTTATTTATTTTTTTTTTTTTATTTTTTTTTAAACAAAGTAGCCTAATAACACACTTGAATAAACATCTTTTTTTTGTTGTTGTTGTAAGGGTAGTGTTTGATTAATACTTTGTTGCTGTTGGTTCGTGCTGCTGTCGTTGTGGGGATCCGCACAGCAGAAGTACCTCTACTTTCCAGCCCTCCCTTTCGGCGCCCCTGAAAATCTGTGAGAGGGGCTCATATGCTACAGCTGGAAGCTGAAAGACGATTCGCTTTCGACTTTGGATAATGGCCTTCAAGAGAGTGAAAGGTAAGACAAATTTGACAGTACTGTGCAGCAGATGCGGAATGGAAGAATAAGTGCATAAAACATAGACAAATGTAAAAGAAAACGACTATATAGCGAATATTTGTGCATGTTTTGGAACGTAACTTATTCAACATGAAAAAAAAAAAAAGAATGACAAAGAAGGAAAGCATTCTGAAAGCGAAAACATTTAACCCATTGGCAAAAATGTTAAAGGAATAATTATTAACAGTTTTCTAAGCTTATTTTCACTAATTTACAGTGCGCATAAGATGTTCTGTATGTTGCATTCTTTTTTGGTTTAATAGCTATTTGAGGTGCAAATCTAAATCGGTAGGCCCGAGTCAGACCGCAACAAGACGTTACAAAACTATAATATCACATTTCACAGATACGGTTTTGATACGTTTTGTAGAACTGATAATCATCAACGTGATTTCCTTTACATTTTGGAGCGAGTGAGTGAGTGAGTGAGCTGTAGGTCTATTTCAGTTTACAACGAAAAAAAAGTCAGGGGCAATTTTTTTCTACAGGTAGTAGGCCTATTCAACACTACTCATTCATTTATTCCCATGGTATTTGCAAACAGTTGACATATCCCAATACACATGATATGCCTGAAATTGCCCCCATAGCCTAACCTTAAACACTGCACTATTTGAGGGGACAGTATTTGTAGTCTGAAACCATATGGTTGAGTGCACACATACAATCCTATAGGCTAATGCACCTCAAGAGAACAACTAATGTACACTGAACAGCTAGCGAATACTTAAGTGTCCATATTGTTGTCATTCACTTATATTAGTGGAATAATGTATATAGGGAATAGTGAATTAGGGTATAGGGGGTGATTTCGGTTAAATGTGTTCTTTGCTTCCATCTACTTACTGTGTTGGGTCAAAGTGTTCAAGTGGGCACATATACTTTGAATTTTAATACTTAATAGCAAGTATTGGGACAGTCCCAGTGATTATAGGTACAAGGGGCGGACTTAACCAAATAAGTGGCCACTTAGGACCCCAGGGAAATCTAACAAATACCCAGAAAATCATATATAACATATACATTATACATTACATCATATTTTGTATGGTCAGGAAATCACTATTAAATTTTTTTGCGTTATTACATCTGCGCAAATGCAGGGCCCCCATCATGGAGTGGAACATTCCATTAGTACTTTATGTAAATTTTATGGTTCATGAAGAAGCCTGTTGTAGTCCCTACCAGCCATTTGTTGTAGTCCTTAAAAAGGGATTTTGGTAAAATATCTCCCTTTGCATTGAACTTTGAGTGTCGTAACTTTGCATTTGTTGTTTATTCTCAAACAGCAACATTACACACTAACTAAACTTAAGAAAGTTAAATCATAATCAAGGACCCCTTTAAGATTTGACATTTAACAAATGTAGAAAATATGATGTAGAAAATATGATGAATGTTTTGAAAAAGAGACAGCAAAATAAGGGTTGCAGAAGGGTGCACAGTATGTGTGTTGGGGACCAATACATGGAATTGCTTAGGGCCCACAAAAGTCTGCCTCTTATTAGATGTGTTCGACAATTTGACTGTGAATTGGTTTTTCCACTTGCAGTCGGGATGAGCTGAAAACGCCGTCCAAGTCGGACACTTTCTGCTTCCCATAGTAATGCATGTTGTTTGCTTTCATCACAATGTTGTTTTGATGTACTTAAGGGGGATTTCCCATCCCTATAATCAGATATGATAATTGTTTCTGATTTCTCTCTCCTTTTAGATGAAGAACTTGAAATCATTGAAGACATCAGATGTGATGACGGCCTTGCTTTTCGCCCTGGAAAACCTAAAGCAGAATGTCAGAAACTCAAAATCAAAATACCCAAAAAATTTCAAATGAAAAACTTCTTGAAAGAAAAATTCAAGAGAAAATCAAAATTTGAAGCTCCTCTCACCCCTACAGCTCTTTTAGGTAAAATAGGGCAATGTGTTTTAAAAAATAAGATTATTATCTTTTTCTTTCATTCTTCTTTACTAGTCATTGTTCTTTTCTGAAAACTGTAAATTAGTGAAGTTCAGTTTGAATTTCTATTTAGCCATGGTTAACACAATAAACTTTCATGCATGATTGTGTACTTTTAATGTATTGTTCTGTGGACCATACTGGGAACAAACTGCAGCAGAACACCAATTCACCAGCAGTTGAGTTCATATAGCTTTACAAATTTACATTTTTAATCTTCTGCATGGGAAAACAGATCAGGTTTCTTATCATCTTCTAATTTCTGTTTTATACTTTAGAAGTTGACTTTGATACCCCTGAAGGCATAGCAGACTTCTCTGGTGGTGCTGAAGAAGAATGCCAAAAACATAAAATTAAAATATCAGACAAAATGAAAAATGTATTCTTAATGAGAGGGCAGAAGAAAACAAAATCCTGTGAAACTCCACCAGGTACAATAGATTACAACTTTTTAACAATTTACAGAGTTTTTAGAGACATTTTGAAAACCCCTGCTTCATATCATTAAGTAAATAGAAATGAATTGTCCCCTCTCATATTGCAGTGGACTTGGATTTCATAGGGAACCTCAATCAGAACCATGTGGAAGCTGAGGAACATGATGAAGTGGCCATGGCAGAAGATGAGACCCATGAGATTTTGCGACTGAAGATGGCCATTTATGACTCTTTCAATGAGGACAACCAGGAGACACTCAAGAGTGTATTGACTTCAATATTTCAAGAGAAGACACAGGACAGATGCGAGAATGAAGTAGTCTTGGATGAGCGTCCAATTTGGAGTCCTGTGAAGTGCAGACAGATCAAGACGCTACTCAAGATTGTCGTTGAAGAACGAATGAAGATTGCAGAAAAGGAGAATAAAGTAGACAAGCTGTCTACCTCCTTGAAGAGACAGGTGTGTCAAATGGGCAAACAAGTACAAAAAGATCTGCTCCGAGTGGTGCGAAATCTGAGAGAATGTTATCCACCAGACTTTGACATCTGCAGAACGTATGCTCAACTCTACCATCAAACCTTCTCCACCAGACTCCAAGAGCTCGCCAGATCCTGTAGCGATTTTGAGGATTGCTTCTATATATTGAGTTGGATTGTGGATTACTACCCAAAGTAAGGGCCGATTGGCAATATCATTTTTAAAAGCATGTTTAATTATTTTAAATTATTCCATTTTTTCAGACAATCACCCCGGTTTCACAGACAAGGCTTAAGCTAGTCCCAGAGTAAAATCCATGTTTGAGCTATTTTAATTTAATTGAAACCAACTTGCACTAACATATCTTAAAATATGTAGTACCATTGTTTTGTCTCAAGATTCACATGTTTATAAAAGCTATTTAATTATCCTAATTGAACAAAGGTTTAATCCTGTTTGTGAAACCAGGCCTAATATTTTCAGATATTGTAAAAATTCTTTAAGATTTTTAAAAAAAATTATTATTATTATTATTTTTTTTTTAAAGAAATGTATTAAAGCACAAAGAACTAGAGGAGCACATCAACAATTCATCACTTGGACCTTTGTTACCCGAAGAAGATCTTAAGAGATTAGAGGAACAGTACTTCTCATACAAAGAGGTGATTCAGTACATGACTGACATTAGAAAATTATTAAATCATCAGCACATCAATATTTATTTATTTCAAAATAACACAAGTGCACAATATAAGAGATGTGTCCACACAGGGCTTATCCAAGGCTTGAAGCCTGTCTATACTGGAAAAAAATAATTTAAAGTAATTTATTCTGTAGCACACCCAGCAGGCACAGGATGTAGAGTCCAACGTCAGCCAGACGTTGGGTTTTGGTTGAAAATGAAAATTGGTTTGATGTCTAAATCCAACGTTTGTTTGTCGTCAAGCTCCAACGTTGGACAGACGTTGAATTTTGGTTTGGTTGGACTAACCAGATCTGTCAGACGTATACAGAAACTCTTATTGAGAATTAACAGAGGTTTAGATGTTGATATTTGGTTAAAAAGTTTTCATTTGAAGTCAACATTATGGTGATCAGTATTTGCTTTAGTTGGGCAGTTTGACTCTTGACCTGTTAACATTAGTTTTTCTTTTGTTGCTGTAACTGTGTTTGTTATGGTAATAACTGCAAGAGAAATTGTGTTCTGATGATGTCAGCTATTTGATAATGATAAAGATATGATCATCATGTAGTGTTTGATTCACTGATCACATTCAGAGTCTATTGTTTTAGACATCATGTTATTAATTTCTCATAAATTTTTCATCTGTGAAATAGACCATCAATTAAGACAATATCATCTGATCACATTTTCTCTTGCTTTTCTTGCCATAACAAACACAGTTACAGCAGCCAGAGAAAAACTAATGTTAAAATGTCAAGTCAAACTAGCCAACTAAAGTAAACACTGATAACCATAATGATGACTTCAAACTAACTATTATTTTCAATAAAACATCAAGAAAACCTCTGTTAATTCTCAATAAGAGCTTCTGTAGTCGTCTGGCAGAAATAAAGTCAATCTGGTTAGTAATGTGTGAAGCTGGTAATGCTGTTTGTGGAGTTGTTTAATCCTCCTCTGCTGAGATCTTCAGAGATTTAATGTGTTGCCATACATTTCACAGTTTTTTTATTTATTTATAATTTTTTTTTACAGTGCGGTGCTTATTCCAACCAAAATTCAACATCTGTCTGATGTTGGAGCTTGACGTAAAACAAATGTTGGGTTTAGACCAAGACGTCAACTCGACTTTCATTTTCAACCAAAATATGACGTCTCACTGACGTTGGATTAGTTGGAGTCCAACATTTTCCTGACATCACATTGATGTACTGTGCCTGCTGGGCACACACAGTACATAAGAAGTTGAACGAGGCATCCGATGTGCTGCTCACATCTGGTGTAGTTAATATTCTAATTAATCCCATATCTACTGCTGCATGTTGATTTTTACTTTCATTAGAATGAAGTCAGAAAGTGGTTATCTACTGCTCTTGAGAAGGAAGTGAAAAAATGGAGTGATGGCTTCGAACCAGAGATTATGGATGGATATTACTTCAGTAACCTTGCTGTAGATGTTTTACCAGTAGGTTATGGGCTCTACTCACTCTCCAACCATCTATTTTAGTTATACATTTTGGGATTGTCAAATTGAGTCAGACCTCAATTTTGGTCAGGGATGTAAATACCTGATTACTATACTGTAAGGCCGTAACCATGTCTTGAACATCTTGAAAATTGAAATCCAATTTTTTCATAAAGCCTATAGAAACGGGAATTCTTGGTTTAACTGTAGTTGGGAAATAATCATTTGGAACTATTTGAAATTGCATTGTACATTTATTTGTATGCCTAAAATTAAATGTTTTGCTTACCTTTCTTTCTTTCACTGTTAAATTGACGCTTTGCTTCTGTGAGCGTTAAACTCCACCTACTTTGATTTGATTGGCCATCTCAATCATTTTGACATTGATGAGCACTGTTAGACCGCTGAGGCAGACCAGACTAAAAATGCAATTTTTAAACCTTTTTGTCATCCCAACAACAACATACAGAGCACTGCATAATGAAGTGCAAGAATTTCAAATATTGTTGGGGACAATTTGGCCATTTCTAATTATTAGAGGACTTGTCCCCCTCGATGTCTAGTGTGGTTACGGCCCTGCTATACTGAAAAGAGTTAGTTCACTCAAAATGACTTTCATTCATCTTTGGAACACAAATGAAAATGATTTGAATGAAATTAGAGAGATTTCTGTCCCTCCATTGAAAGTCTAAACTCAAAAAGGTTTTGGGTGAATAGACTTTGAATGAAGGGACAAAAATCTCTCATATTTCATTATAAATATCTTCATGTGTGCTTTGAAGATGAATGGAAGTTTTATTGGTTTGGAACAACATCAGAGTAATGACTGAAGTATTACTGTGGGAGATATGTTCCCTTTCGAAGTGGAACTTCTGTACTGCATCATGGTGTCGGATGCTATGGGGAATACCGTCAGTGTGAGCATGTGTAAACACCTTTCATTGGCAGACGGAAGTCCGTGACGTCATATGCGGAGTTCCCCTGAATATAAAAAGGCAGCTGAGTTACACGTCACCAGCTTTTTTGTCTTCAGGAGCTGTTTGTTTGTAGCGAGTTTTGGAGAAGACAAAATGATGTTAAGATTATGGCAAGAGTTTTAGAAAGTGCTTTCCTTCGTGTTCTCGATTTATGACACCTGAGGACACCCACAATCTTTGTGTTGTTTGCTTGGGAGCGGAGCGCACAAGTTCAGCCCTCAAGGGGACAAGTTCACAGTGAAAAAGCTCCAGTCATGCTTGGCCCTTTTCTCAAGGATGGAGGGGTAAGCATCTGCACCCCGTGGGTCGGGTTCGGTGGCTGCCGAGGCAGCACGACGGATCTGATTTTGGGGTTTGCAGAGGAATCTGAGAAAGGGGTTTTGCTTTCTCAATCCTCCTTTACTAGCTCATGCGATCTGTTGGATCCGGAAGCCCATTCTTTGGCACCCAGCAGATAGCATGTTGCTGGCGGGCCATGATCCCTTCCCCATGAGGCTTCCATTTCTCCTGGATCTTCACACCAAGGTGGAGAAGTCCTGGAAAAGCCATATTCTGCACCTTTCCTTTTCCACATTCAAATTGTGCAAATTTTATGGTGGGGATATGATATATAGATGCTGGGTAGCTATCTCTTGCAGAGTGAGACATCTTCAGTGAAGGCTCTGGTCTTTGTAATATCTGCCATTACAGACCACTTTGCAGATGGTCTGCAAGGTGTATGCGACAGTAGGTCAGGCTTCCTCAAATTAGCGGTGGGGATTCCTCTGAGGGGAAGTGCTTAGGGAAGTTTAAACGCAGCCTTGGAGTTAAACACAGCCTCGGACACTTCATGCACTCAACTGTAGCAGCTTTAATTATGTAGAGGAGGAGGGGTTTATTAGACTCTGATGTTGAATGACAAAATAAACATTATTTTGCAGTACACTTGAATTGCAGCGCCTCTGCTGAAAAGTGGAACACTGCTTACATTTTTATTTTATATAATTCTGGGTTGTCAAATGGATGCAATGCTATTTTCTTAGGGTGGCAGTTGCCACCCTGTTCTACCCAGGTAGATCTTTCCCTGTGTAACGCCGCACCAACAGAGGGAGCCCTCGCCTGAGTACTGACAGCGTGCCACTCCCTCTGCTTCTACTATCATTTCCTGTTTGAACTGTATTTAGGAAAAGACTGTGTTTGGTCATTGTGAGGTATTGCCAGTTCAACTGCCTCACCAAGCGTTTCTAGACTTTCCTGAATGATTTCCTTGTGTACGATTCTGCCTCGTTTCCTGATTTACGTTTGTTGGATCTTCCCCTTGCATAGGTAGCCTGATTTGGACTGATAACTGTGTTTGGACCTTCTGCCTGCCTACTCATCTCTGCCTTTTGGATCACCCTTGTGTATGTTTACTGATTGGACTGCTATTGTGGTTTTGACCTTCTGCCTGGCCTAACGTTTCTGTCCCTAAGTCTTTCTGTTAATAAACTTCCGCAAATGGATTCCAATGCCACCTCAGCCTCTTTGTTACACCCTACTTCAGACAAAAGAGTTGATGACGTGTAACTCAGGCGCTCTTTTATATTCTGCCGATGAATATTGGCATTTGTTTACACGTGCTTCAGACACCGGTCACATTGATGCTTTTCCTTATAGTGCCAACACCATGACGCAGCATCTTGTTCCCCTTCTCAGGGAACTGGGTTGCATATGCAAATGTTAGCACAAATTGGTCAAAATCTAGTTTTGTGTTAAATGTGTCTCCCTATTTGTGTTTTATAGCTTATTGATATAACTGTAAGTGAGGTCAAAGCAATTTCAGGCTGTGAAAGTAAAGCCTGGTGTCTTCTAAACCAGCTAGACGGCTTTCTGTCAAGGTAAATCCCTAGTCACGATCATCGTCTCTTTACATTGCATTATGATTATAATGACATGCTTTTGCTCCCCCCAACCCCCAGCTATAAGAAAAGTCTGGAGAAACTTGTCAAAAGAAAACCAAAAACATTCCAAAAATTCTCAGTGCTAATCTGGTTGATATTCACCACTTTAGGTGAGTTTAATTGATTTTCAGTAGTTTATCTTTCAAGTACTAAATAGAACAAAGAGCAAAATATACTTTTTTGTTTTGTTTTTTAAACCACTTGAATACGCCATTACAGATTAACATAATTATTTATAATTTAAAGAAATGCAATATTTAAAAATACAATATTTTAGCAAATTGTAAAACCCTTATTTCTTTATCCTCAGGGATTATGTACAAAAACCAGAACATCCTTTCTCAGAAGACACTAGAACCGTTCAGCTGTCCATATTAGCAGACCTAAAAGACATCTGTCACAAATACTTCCTCAGTCGAATTCACAGAAAACTGAAGGTTAGTGAAGAACAAAAATCATTGAGTGTACTTTTTTACCTGGAGATACTGCCCTGATCAACACCTCATTTCCCTGTTTGTGATTTCTTTTTTTAATATTAATATCTTAAATGAAATCTTACATTTTGGAAAGAACCAGACTTGTTTATCTGTACAGCCGCTGTACCGTAAGCTTTGGACTCAAGCCTGGTTTGCTGGACATTGTGAGGTTGTGGAGGAGCTGATGAAGGCGCTTGAGGATATCATAGATCAATTCAAAGAGCTAAAGCCTGTCTGCAGAGAGGTCAGAACCACTTTTGCAGCAAAATATCGTTTCTGATAGTCCTATAATGTGATTTAAATAGTAACATAATCTCACATTGGTCACTAATGTTGTTTAAGATACAGTTATAGATATACATTTGAAGAGTGTGTGTCTGTATGTGTGTATAGGAACTGTTGGCCGAGCTGCATGTAGAAGTAATGGTTGAGTATGTGAGACGAGTGATGAAGAGAAAACTGAAACTGAAGGACAAAGAACAGCAAGAAGCAGCTGCTGAGTTCATCTGCCACGACAACAGTCAAATCTGCTCAGTGTTTGCCAAAGTGGTGAGATCACATCCAGACCCACACATGTTAGTATGTACACTCACATACGACCAAAACATGCACAGAAAAATACTCTACATTTTCATTTGCGTTCTAATAGAGCAGAAATATGCCTTTTTTTTTCTGGCTCTTGCTTTCAAACATCCAAATTCTTCTTTCTTTCTGGAACGTTCAGGGAAACTACAGGAATTCCTGAACTGAATAGTGGGTGTCGTTATGTTCTGGTTTCTCAGAAACCTTTCTGAGGTTTCTAAGGAGTTTCCATTTCAGGCGCAAAATTTATGGGAGGAGAACATTTAAATAAATCAGATAGTCAATTTACTGGTATTTGTACCATTATTTAACAGCCATTTTACACACACTGGCTGCATCTGTGTTCTTTAATTTGTGGTTTTCCAGTGGATCACCCGTAGAACTTACCACTACCATCTGCGCTTTTATGGGATTGCGGTCTCACACTAATGTGTCCTGTTGAATAAATCTGGCTCTTAGAGTGTTGTGCTTGAAATGCTGCCAATAACATACTGTAGTCCTACAGCTGATATAAAGCCTACACACCCCTCCCTAAAAAAAAAAAAAGTATGTACTATGTACTTCTCAGAAATACTTCATACTTCTCTGAAATATACTTAATATTACACTTAAAGGGTACATAACACACACAGTTTCTTCCAGTCTCATGTTAATGCATCCTTAGTTTTATCAATTTATAAAAGACAGATACGCTGTACTGATTCTGTCCGAAAACAGCCGAGCTTGTGGAGGCATGCAATTGGCGGAGCTAAAGAGTCAAGAACACACACACACACACACACACACACACACACACACACACACACACACACACACACACACACACACACACACAAACAATACATTATCACATTGTCCCTGGATAACTTTCAATTCACTATATGTTCATGCTGTTTACATTATATGTACTTACACCATCAGAAGAGTTGCTGTTCTTTCTGGCAATTTCTCTTTACATGTGACAATAATCTCACATTTTCTCATTTTCTCATACAGTGCCCTAATATGGCACCCTTGGTAAATATGAGCAAAGGCGGCTCTGAAAATAAATCTGCATCCTTTTAATCTTTCATTCACAATTCTAACCTTTCACTGAAGTGAAACAATTGAAAATGGGAGAAACTTACATACTGAAATAAATGTTTTTCTCCAATGCATGTTGGCCACAATTATTGGCACCCCTAGAAATTCTTACGAGTAAAATATCTCTGAAGTATATTCCAATTCATATTTACATTTTTTAAGCACACTTGGGTGACTAAGAGCATGACATTTTCCAGCCATGACTTCCTGTATATAAATGAGAAAACACAAAGGACAAATTCCCTTAATCAGCCATCAGAATGAGTAAAACCAAAGAATATAGTTCTGATGAGCAGCAAAAGATTGTTGAGCTTCACAAAATAGAAAGTGGCCGCAAGAAAATAGCTAAAGCATTGAAAATCCAGCATATTCAGTTGTCAGACACGACTGGTACTTCAAAAGGGACCTGGTTCTATGGCCAGATTAAAATAAAAAAAGAGCTTTTTGGCAGCAAACCCACCAGACCCACAACTGTGGATAAAAAGTACCCCATGCCCACGGTTAAATATACTGCTGGATCTTTAATGTTGTGGGCCTATTTTTTTGCTGGAGGTCCTGGATATCTTGTTCAGATACATGGAATCATGCAAATACCAACAGATAAAAAAAATCAAAACCTGACTGATTCTTCTAGAAATATTATAGTGGGCCATGTTGGATCCAAAACAAACATCAAAATCAACACAAAAATATGTCACTGAGCACAAAATTAAGCTTTATAGAAGACTCAGAGCTGTTATCTTGGGAAAAGGAGGTTGAAATAATTGGGTGCCAATAATTGTGGCCAACATGAACTAGTTAAAAACATTTATTTCATAATGTGTGTTTCCCCACTTCAATAGTTTTACTTCAATGAAAGGTTAAGATTTTGTGAATGTTTTGAATGAAAGATCGAAATGATAAACAATGCAGATTTATTTTCACAGCCGCCTTTGCTCATATTTACCAAGGATGTCAGTATTAGTGGAGGGCACTATATAATTGTCTGGGCTATGGGCTTTTTCAATAAAAAAAAATAAATAAAAAAATCCAAGCCCAGCTAAACTTTGCAAAGATAGCAATTCAGTAGCAATCTTATGGTCTGATGAGACCAAGATTGAACTCAGACAAAGACCAGATTTGATTCTATAGAAGAACCTGAAGAGGAACATGCAAAAGAGAAGAAATGCAGAATCTCACACATCTGGAATGTTTTTGCAAAGAAGAGTGGGAAAATATTCCCAAGTCAATATGTGCCAAGCTGATAGACTCTTATCCAAACCGAGTGCTGTTATAAAATCAAAGTGTGCTTTAACTAAGTAGTTCAGGGGTGCGCACACTTATGCAGTTAGTTATTCCAAGTTTTGTATTTATAATTTTTTTCTCTGAAATCTGTCATTTACATCAAACATGTAAAAGGTCTGTATTTTTGTTTCATTCATCACAAACAAATCACAACAGCTTTTTAGGGATATATAGACTTTTTATAGCCACTGTATTGTTTTAGACACAATATGACATTGAGTCCCAGACAAAATATAGATCCATTTCATGTGTTCTCTTTACATTATTCTCTTTGTTTGAAAGAGCTTGTGTAAAGATCATATCACTGCAAATATTTGTATTAAACATTCAAATCAGTTTCCTAAATCATGTACCATTCTCTTCTCTAGGGATCCAATGAGGAATGGCTCTGTCAAATACTGCCCAAATTATCAGAGATTCTGAGACTGCAGGATCTTGGGAGTTTGCAACTTGAGATTGCTACTCTGGCAAGAGACTATCCTGACATTAGGTGAGTCTGTTAGATGCGAGCGAGCAGTTATTTTATTGAGAGGCCACAGTCAAAACCATTGCATGATGTTTTAATCTGTGCCCAGAATTATCATTTTTATCAGAATTATCTATTTCAAATATACAAAGAACTTCTTTGAATAATAATATTATACAAACGTCAACATTTTAGACAGTTGTCTTTAGCAGAATGAATACTATTTTAGAATTTAGAGATTAGAGATTGATAAGTGTCTTCCAGTGTCTGTCTTGTCTCATCAATGATCTTTGTTGTCACTCTCCAATAGTGAGCAGCATGTTTTTGCTGTCCTGAACCTGAAGACCAACCTTTCAAGCTCAGATTTGTGCAGGATCGAAGCATGTTTAAGTGAAACCAGAGGCACACAGGACACTGAGTTCTTCCCTTGCTTCTTCTCTAAAGTACTCATCAAACAGGATACTCTCTGTTACAACACTTGCAACTGAAAACTCATTAATATTACTCTTTTAGCATTTTTCTCTAATGAGACTTGGGAATATTTTCCCACTCTTCTTTGCAAAAACATTACAGATATATGAAATTGATAGGGCATTTCACCTTGTGTTCATGTTCCTCTTCGGGGTCTTCTATAGATTCTGATCTGGTCTCTGCCATTCCAAAACATTCATCTTACATGAGTCTTCAAGTCAACATACCCAGAATAGTTCCAAAATGAAAGTTGAATGGATGTATCTTAATGAATTTTTAGGAAATGTATCTATTACGTATTTTTACCCATTTATGCCATCCTACGTGACCAGTGTTTGCTGGGTAGGGTCATTCCAGCTCAAGTGGTCCAGTTGATTTTTTTTTTTTTTTTTTTTATGATTACCTCTATGTATTGCAAAACCACCACTTTTGTATTTTTATTTTACTTAACCACAGCATCTATCATTGAGTCATGACCCACAACAAATTTTGGTTATGGATGTTCACAGACTCCTCAATATCTCAGGAACAAAACTGATCTCTAGAGCACATTACAGACAGAATGGACATACAGAAACCATATACCATATTAGTTATACATCACACTATTATTTTCTAACATTTTTATATACTTTATATCATTTTTTTTATATATATATATATATATATATATATATATATATATATATATATATATATATATATATATATATATATATATACTTTTTACATATTTTAGCATATTTAACTGTTAACAGCATTTAACTGAAAAAAAAAAAAATCCTAAATATAAGCATGAGTCTTACAATCTATAAATTCATATATGCAAGCATGTTTAAAAATTATCTAGTAGACATACTATGTATTGCCAAATGTTTTGGGATGCCTGCCTTTACATGTGCATGAACTTTATCTCATTCTTAATCCGTAGGGTTTAATATGGAGTTGGCCCACCCTTTGCAGCTATAACAGATTCAACCCTTCTGGCAAGGCTTTCCACAAGGTTTAGGAGTGTGTTTATGGGAATTTTTGACCATTCTTCTAGAAGCCACTTGTGAGGTCAGGCACTGATGTTGGACGAGAAGGCCTGGCTCGCAGTCTCCGCTCTAATTCATCCCAAAGGTGTTCTGTGCAGGCCAGTCAAGTTCCTCCACACCAAACGTGCTCAGCTTATAGTCTGTAGCTCTTGACTTCTGCGCACTGTGCGCCTCAGCATGCGCTGACCCCTCTCTGTGATTTTACGTGGCCTAAAGTTGCTGTTTTCCCAATTGCTTCCACTTTGTTATAATACCATTAACAGTTGACTGTGAAATATTTAGTAGTGAGGATATTTTTCTAATGGACTTATTGCACAGGTGGTAACCTATGATGATACCACGCTTGAATTCACTGAGCTCCAGAGAGCGACCCATTCTTTCACAAATGTTTGTAGAAGTGTCTGCATGCCTAGGTGCTTGATTTTATACACCTGTGGCCATGGTAGTAATTGGAACACTTGAATTCAATGGTTTGGAGGGGTGTCCCAATACTTTTGGTAATATAGTGTATACAGGGGTTGGACAATGAAACTGAAATGGAGTAGGACCTCCTTTTGTGGCCAGAACACATCAATTCGTCTGCCTCCACCGGCTTGCCTTTTTCCCATAGTGCACCCTGGTGCCATTAGAAATCGTGGTCCTTGGAGTGGAAGTGGCGGCATTGGGAGATATAATATTTTCAAAATAGATCTACATAACACCTAAACAAAACCTCTTTTCTCCTATGTATCAAACATGTATTACAGCAATACATCATCTTGGTGGCTATGTAATGAGTCAGTGTTGTCTCATCCTTTGTCCTCGTCAGCTCTTCATAAGCATTGTCAACATACTCAATGACGTTTTTTCCACTGCAGTTGTTCTTAACAACATTCTTTTGCCTGTTTACAGAGACTTAACAGTGCCTCCCTCAGCAATGACTGTATCACTGAAAGGAATCTTTAATCATAAAGGGAAGTGCGAACCTGAGTCTGTGCTGTTGACTGGCTTCATTGCCACCAGTTGCCTTACCTTGAGACAGATACAATAAAATTGACTCAAGCTGTTTTACTTTGTTTGAACCTTTCCTTTCCAATAAAGACTCTTTTAAGTGGATCAAGAGATTATATAAAATGATTTAGAAAAAAAATGGTTCGTTCAAGAACTGTTCACTGAAAGGTTCTTTGAGGAACCAAAAGTAGCTCTATGGTCTTCATTCATGATCTTTGTTTTAAAGAGCACCGTAAAAAAAAAAAAAAAAAAAAAAAAAATTCTGCACATATTTTAGTATTTATTTATTTCAGAATGACTGAATTATTTTTTAGAGTGCACAGTATTGAAAGAGTTCCCATATGTTGGCCACTTGTTAGACTTTAAAAAAATCATTAAAAGTTTTGTTTTGTGTGAATAAACTCATAGGCACAATTTGTCTTTAGAGCTAATTAAAATGTTAAACTCATCATCATGAACTTGAAATTCTGTCGTTTGTCCAGTAATTTGATTTCAAGCAAAAAAAAAAACATGCTCAATAATCAAATAAACAATCTAATGCATATTTTGTGATTTTGTTTTAAAATGCAAGATTATAAAACAAATTTGGTCATTTGTTTAGCATAGTGATGCTCCATTTCTGACCTTTTGTTTGACTGCTGGGTGCTTTACTAATCTGTATATAAATGGTTCCCTGGAAAGGCTTGTGGGAAAAACCCAAAATAAAAGTGAACATTTAGTTTCAGTTTCCCTTTTGTTCTTAGTTTCAGTGCCAACTGAATAAAAAATGAGCCTTCATTCAGAGTGGGTTATACTGCCATCTGCAGTATATTTGACAAGCTGCTCATTTAGAGTTCAGCATGATTGTCTTTGAGTTTTATATAAATTACACTTATACTAGTGAGTTGTAGAGAGCAGTCTACACAATATTTTTTTTCTCCGTCATCAGATCTTTCCACCTTATGTATGCTGTACCAATGTTTTTTGTCAATCTTTCAGTTCTGACTTCAGACCTTTTCTGTTTCTTTAGTACAGATATGCTACTGGTTCTCACGTTGTCTCTGCCGGTAAAGCAGAAATGGTCCTTACTGCAGCCTGCGGTGGACATCCAACCCGGCCCACATCCAAGTGTGACGTCAGAAATTGGTCATGTCAATCACAGTACTGATTGCCTACCAAGCGGCTACCACCCCCAGTTTCACTTGAAGTTACTTAAGTGACTTAAACTGCAATTCATCGGCTGGCCGAAAGGGACAGGCTACAAAAGGGAGCAGAATCTCATTGAGCTCCATGTTAAAATGCCCAACTTTACAGCAGAATAACACGTTTACAGCCTGGTACAAATTGTGGTTTTGGTCTATACGGATAATTTTGCCCTTCATGACAACTGTGAGGGGAGTGAATTTTTTATAACTTGTTCATACATACATTATATAAAGCCTTAAAATTCTGCATAATTAAGGGCGTGGCCACTTTGAGTGACAGGTGGATTGTCGTTTGTCTGCTGTCTGTTAGTCATCACGTCACCTCAGCTACACCCACGTCCTGCCCATTGTCAGTTATCCGGATGTGACACGCAATGACGCACTGCCAAGATGGCAACGGCCAGCTTGACTCTACTTTAAGGCTGATTTATACTTCTCCGTCGGACCTGCTCCATAGCCTCTACGCCATGGGCTATGTGTCAATTTTCATTTATACTTCTGCGTCCTTGTCCCCGGCGACGCACAGTTAAACATGCAGAGGGAGCATGTGTATCCCTGAGGGGGGGTTCTGGCAGACCAATCACAGCACTTGTGGTCCGCGTAGAATCAACGTGTTGTTACATTTTTTGAGAGGTGCAACTCAGGATACGTCGTAGGCTACGCGTGCAACACACAGCATACAGCATACACTCGACGCAGAAGTATAAATTGGGCTTTACGCTTCAAAACTGCTCTTCAGAATCCTGGGTGATGTCACAGATATAATGTCTAAATATGTCTAGATATAATGTCAAAATATAGTGTCCATATTTTTTACAGTCTATGGCCCTGTCCAAAATGGCACCCTAAACCCTCACGGTCTTCCTCTGAGTCTGCACTTTCACGACGTAATGCCGCTTTGACTGCCGGGTAGAAGTCCTCTGCGTAGCTGCGTAGCAAACTTGCGGGCTCAGCTGAAGTGCGCATCGAGGGCGCATAGCAGCCACAAAGCACCCTTCTTTAAACTAAATGACGAATGGGACACCCTACGGTCTTGACTTAACGGACATGCGTACACAGCGGCCATTGTAAGTCCACAAGACCGAAAGTGCATATGAAGTGTGCCATTTGGGACAGGGCCAAAGTTGCCTACACCAAACACTGACCCCTAAACCAAACCATCTCCACCCCCTGGATTTGGATCCAACCTCGTGCCCTGGATCTTGAGGAGCTACTGGTAAAACACAATAATATAAGGGTGTGTCTCAATCATCTCCCTAGTAGTCAGGGCACTGATCAGGGAGTCGGCTATCGCAAAATTCTTCCAGTGCACTGGAACGTTCACTTCCTGAAAATGCACTACAAAAACCAGAGAGCATCGATGCTCACTATACCATAGATTGTCTTATTATTCCAGTGGCTTTTGCCATGCTTCCTTACCGGACATACTGATTCCTGAGCTAGGGAGCTGATTGAGACAACACCCTGGCTGCATCCAACAGCTTAGGCAGCTGACTTGTTGCCTCACTGCCTTAGGCAATGACTTTGCAGGCAGTTTTTGTGCATGAAGGTACCTCATGAAACTGATTTCGGACTTCTGAGGCAAGCACCGTGACAGTTTAATGATCTACCGCAAAATAGAGTGAGCTTTGGTGGAAACTAAACAATTATTTAATTACTACAGTAGTCATTTCTTGCTAGAAATAACATCAGAAGTGGAAAAAGGTTGTACATATACAAAAATGTACATTTACACAAACTGCAACTTTCAGGCGCCATCTTTCTTTTTCTAGCTTAACTGTCACCAAATAGAAGGCATAGGATTGTGGGATATCAGTGAAGGGGCAGTGAAGGTTGCCTTCAAAAATCGATCAGATGAAGGTATCTCAGCAGACAGGAAGTGAAACTAAAATTGGATTTGGATGCCTTGATGTCGTCCTACTTTGCAATGCATCCCGAAGGCAGCATTTTTTACGTTTTCGGATGCAACCCCTGTCAAATCCCATTGTCTAATTTGTGCAGTCACTAAACTACGCTACTAGCATTGCAGAAAACATGCAAAATACTTTGAGGGGTGACCCGCACCATGTATAGTTAATGCTACATTTTAATGGAAACTATATGAGTACAGTAAGCATTTCTTGTGGTTGTATAGATGTAACTTCCTGATGTCTCACAACTAAAAACAGCAACTCAGATTAGTTCTTTTGTCAATACTGCAGGGGAAAACATATGGTACATCCCAGGCACTGCTAATATCAGGCTGACCTCTGAGGAATAAGAACAAGGGCAATGTGAAACAAATACGAGTAAAAAAAAAAAAAAAAACTCAGGTAACAACATCTCGATTGCATGGAGCTGGGGTTGCTTTTTAGCAGGAGAATGTAGAGGGCAACATGAGAGCAAAATGCATACAAATCCCCCATTTCAGCCAACCAGAGATCTGTATTTATGTACATTCATTTCATTATCAGGGATATGACCTAAAGCACACGAGGGAAACACTATGCAGATCAAGAAAAGGATATTCTGGAACACCTCCACTAAAGTCCTGACTCCAATCCAATTGGAATAAGACCCACAGATGTTTTCCAACTGGTTATGCCAGTGGTGGAGCATGTTCACAGGCTACGGAAAATGTGCAAAAACAAAGATCTTTATTTTTAACATTAATCATACCACCTCACATGTACTTTTATCTCATACCACCTCACATGTACTTTTATTGGTAAATTGGGGCACAAGAAATGCATGCAGGTTGAGAACGACATGAGGGTAACATTGAGTAAAAGACAGAAATTTGTATTTTTTGGGTAGACTATCCCTTTAAGAGCTCCTGTATTTCAGGGCGTGGTGCTAATATAGCCAATGGTTTAATTCCAAGGGAATGTATGTACTAATAGGCTAAATGTATAGTTTAAATGTAGGCCTATACTGTATTAAAGTATCTGGCAAATTCATAAATGTCAATTACTTTTAATAAGTGGCCCATTCACATTTCAAATCACATTTATGTTTTCACTTCAAAACAAGGGGACAGATTTGCAATACTCTTAGTGAGCTGTATTTGCCTTTTTGTTGCTGTAAAAACAACATTATAACCTTTTAGCTCATAATTAGGGCTAAAATCAGACACAAGACCATCACTTCATCTAATGAAGGCTGAGAAATGTAGGATAGTTTCCTTTGTGCAAGAAAGACAAAAGCTTTTGTCACTGTCCCTTACAACAGTAAACCCTTTGAACCCTAAAAATGCCACAGGTAATCCTGTGGACCCACACTGGCTGTTTTTCCTCTGCATTCCTCTCCACTGGCCTACATCATGATGTGCTCAGCCAGGAATCTTTTGTTCCAGTAGTTTGTAAACACATCCAGAGAATTCACTCTGTGTGTCATCCACTGCCCCAGGCTATAATTTTTTGCTTCCGAAAGCAGAATATGTAGGAGAGGCAAATCATAAAAAAAAAAAAAAAAAAAAAACAATTCTTGGAAATGAATACCGTAATATTAGTCGCGATTAATCACACCCAAAATAAAAGTTTGTGTTTACATAATATATATGTATATATTTTAGATTTTTTTAAATAAATTATATAAATATATATAGAGTATATACATGCAAATATTTCTTAAATATATAAATGAATGAATGTGTGTGTGTGTGTGTGTGTGTGTGTGTGTGTGTGTGTATATATACACACACACACACACGCACACACATATAATTATTATGCACAGTACACACACATATATTGTGTAAACACCGACTTTTATTTTGGGTGCGATTAATCGATTTGCAGCACTAAATAATATATTAAATAATTTGGTTCAAAAATATAGATTTAAATATGTAAAAGCTGATTGATCAATGGTGAGAATATTGCTTCCGAAGAAATTTACAACACAAAAAAGGAAAATCTTTTTTTTTTTCCGGACGTTTTTTACAAGTCAATGACAGATTTACTTGTCAGACGGACAAGCACGTGAACAGGCTTAATGTCGAGCCCTGCAATTAGCAAGGTTTTTGCACCATTATTACACAAGAACAAAACAGGGAGTTTACGCATTAAATATATCTGTAAATACCACGAAGCTGCATTTTATGTATAAAACATTATATTAACTAAAGTAATTAGTTATGTACCACAAAAGAGCGCTTTCCCAATCAGCAAGTAACTGCCCAATATGATTGACAGCTAAAATTGACAAATCAAATAGAATCCAGTGAGGCGCAAGCCAATCAAAACAGCCGTTTAAGCGATGGGGCGGGGTTAGTTTTTAGCCGAGTTAAGTCACGAGTCACGAGGTTTTATGTGCTCATTGTGGTTTAGCATACGGGCGAAAGCGTGTGAGAGGTGAGTAAAACTTCACGAAAACACATCGGTCTATTTAGTAAGGAATTATTTTGAATAAGAAAGTATTATACTTTTGGCACATTTTATACATGTATTCGGACTCTTACTAGAGGAGCTACTGCGTGTTAGGTTTCTGGTTATGCTGCCATATGTTAGCTGACTAGCTCGTATACGTCAGTCACGTTATTAACGTACACAACTGCATTATTATGTTGCTAGATGTATAGTTTTGCTCATGAGTGCGGTTTTATTCTAGGTCCCCTGTATTGAGGGCGTCGTGAGAATTCTCTCCAGGGTTTATCACTCTGCTCCGCAAGGTGTAACCCAGTCAGGCACCGCCGTGCCGACCACTAACTAGCGTTTCCAACTAAACTGACCAACTCAAACCAGTAGTTCACCTCTTCTCAGGGCGACCAGCGGTGTGTTTATGTCTTTGTTTTGCGAAAACGGTGAGTACCTGGACGACAGGAGCTACGGATGGGAAAGGTACGTTGATTTTTGTAATTTTGTAGTGTTTTTTTTTTTCCTCTCATGTGTGCGCGTGCATTCTCGCGATAGTTGGATTGCTTAATCTGCTCTATGTGCGCGCATCAATCTTAATGTTGCATTTTGCACCGAATAAAATGGCGTCCTCCTATGGTGTGACGCACTCTGCAGCATGGTGTTGCTCAACAGAGGCCTGTTTGGGTTTTCATCCATCAGCATGCTACTAAATGCTGCACCGAATGTCAGGCTCTGCTCTTGACCTGACCAAGCCACTGTTTACTATCCTAAATAGCAGCATTGAGTTGTTTCTAAATAGTTACACAGGATATGCATACCCCAATATCTCTATGACAGGTGGTCCTAATAGATAACTAGTCAGTCTTATAGAGAATGGGCACACCTCGATTCATATGTCTGCTGTGTTTGATACCAGGGTGGTAATGGTGCCAAACTGTGTGATGCGTAATGTTTTTTTTGCTTGTAATCCTCATTTTCGGATTGTTTTCCCTTTCGCAGTGCTATAGTGCAGCTGACGGAACCTGTTTGGGGGGAACTTAGTCAACGAGCTCGAAGCCTGGAGCCTCAGTGGCCGTACCCTTTTCATGTCAGAGACAAAGTACTCTTGCAGTTGTTTATGTCATCCCCTCCTCTCCAAACAGAAGATACTAATAATTGCCAATTCAAGATCTTCTCGTCTTGCTGATAAACCATACGGGAAGCCAAAATGTCCATCAATGTCAACCGCAGCGTGTCAGACCAGTTCTACCGCTATAAAATGCCCCGTCTCATCGCAAAGGTGGGTGTTAAATTGTGTTTTATGACTTTATATTAAATATGCAAACTAAACCTTATTTCCATTTCTCACAGGTGGAAGGCAAGGGGAATGGAATTAAAACCGTCATAGTCAACATGGTTGACGTTGCCAAAGCTCTGAATAGGCCTCCGACATGTGAGCATTGAAATTCAAAAGCTGGTTTACTTCATTTTTTTTTTGTTTCATAAAAGTAGATTTTTCATCCTGCATTATACTGTAACCTCTGTTTAGATCCCACCAAATTCTTTGGGTGTGAGTTGGGAGCCCAAACCCAGTTCGATTCCAAGAATGACCGCTACATCGTCAATGGCTCTCATGAGGCAAACAAACTGCAAGACATGCTAGATGGATTCATTCGCAAGTTTGTGCTGTGTCCCGAGTGCGACAATCCTGAAACTGATTTGGTAAATACATTCTCCATTTCCATTTTTCCTTAAGACTTTTATAGGTAATGAAGATGCATAGATGGGTCATGGTCATTGTGTCTATTGATGAACGGGTGCATTCTAGATGACAAATGTGTGCCCTTGATGCCCAGTTGAACTGGATGCCCTTTGTTTGTTTGCATGTTGCTGAGTACGTAGGTCTCTGTGGGGTCACGCATGTAGAGATTGTTTTGCTGGTGTACAGAGGAATGTAGCTGTGTCATTGCGACATAATGTGACATATAAAAGATTTATTGCGATATAAAAACAATTTCACCAGATGATTTAAAATCTTTTCAAAAAGAGCCAAATCATAGAATGAATCTACATAGAATATAATAAACGTATTATAAGCATAGATAAATACAATAGAAGATGAAATTAAAATAAGCCATTCATTGCTTTTTAGGTAAATCTAATAGTATTCAGGTAGAGAAATTGAATAATCAAATGTAAAAATGTCTTTACTGTATAAATTAAATGTAACGAATATAATTAATTGAATACAATTTGTATTTGTTAAAGCTACTAAAGTAACTTTCTCTTGTTGTGTGATCACCATTGGTGACACAGCTCCCGGTACATTAGGCTGCTGTCGCTTTAAGACAAATGCGTGGCCCTAATAAAAGTGACACATTGACACATAACCGACGGTTTACGAGGATACTCGCCGAGATGGGCATTAAATGGACATTGCGTGTCCATTTAAGCTCAAAAGAAAGAATAAGAACTAAATTCTGCATTTATGTGCTGTCTGCACAGAAAACGGCGCTAGTCCTCTTGCGCTTGATTCCTGACTCGACTTACACGGTATGCAAATGATAAACTTTTTCACTCTATGATGGTTAAACTTTGCAATTAGTCTGCGAATCGCATGTGTTCTGAATCACAATATAAACGCTAAACCTATATATCGTGCAGCCCTAGTTTGAAGTACCTAATGTTTCATGTGTAGTGCATGTCTCATGTTTGGGACATTTGGATTGTGCCATTTCCCCACAGCTGCTCACTGTGTCCTCATTATTTTGCACTTTTCACTCACAATATCAAACTAATGTATATCAGTATATAAACTGAATCTTTAAATCATTTTTGAAAATGATTTTTTCCTCAGCCCTACATGGTGCACATCAAAAATGGTAAATGGAGGCTTAAACTTGCTTGATGCACCAGAACCAATGAGGTTTGTTTTTTCGTGTCACAAAAAGCACATTTAATTCTCTGCAAGAACCAGTGAGGTTTGTTTTTTCATATCAAGTATGGTTAAGCTTCTGTTTACCATATTCAATGTGCGTTGATCAATGTATATTTATGAATAAAATCCCAAATTAAATCTGTCGTTGAGCTTTTTTGAAGTGTCAGTTTTGGTTGCAAGGACTTTCAATGAAGGGACAGAAGTAGAATTCAGAACAAAAAACAATATTTGAAGTGAGCAATGTGCTTTTCCTCTGCAGTGCAGTACTGTTTGACTTCCTGAGTTTTTGCATAGTCTCAGCTGGCCTGGTTTCTGTTTCATGCGGCAGTCTGTAAGGTCATAAGACATAACACACAGGCCTATACCTGTACAGGGAGAAGCACACATTATGGCAATAAAACAATTTTTGCAGGTTTCAAGTACAGGAAGCTTGATGTTTAGAAGTGATGAATTTGCTCCAGAGATTTCTAGCTGGATTCATTGTTGCACAGATTGTTTATCAGGGTCCTTAAAGTTGCTTCAAATGTTCTTGTAATTTGTAGCACATTAATCCCAAGAAGCAGACCATTGGAAACTCCTGCAAGGCTTGTGGGTACCGAGGCATGTTGGACACTAGACACAAACTCTGCACCTTCATTCTCAAGAATCCACCTGGTAAATATAGACTATAAAGAGACGGTGAATTGAGATTTTGATTTGATAATGAATAAATTCTGCATTGATTTTATCTTCACCTTTAAATTGTCCTTACTGTCATTTTTTCTTTTTTCCATAATCCTTTAATTTTCACATGAAACCAAAGGAAGGCCTTTCAGTTTCTGAAGCATTTTGTTCTCAGTATATGTTTGCAAGCAGTATCTGCTGTACTGGTGGTCAGAAAATTCAGACCCATTGCATATTGATTTGATGTTCATAAACCTTTCAGAGAATGAAAGTGGATCTGTGAAAAAAGAGAAGGAAAAGAAGAACCGTAAGAAAGACAAAGAGAATGGCTCAAGTGGTGGAGAGGCTGGGAACCATAATGACATAGATGCCCCTGATGCTGTGGTAAGTGCTGCTTTGAGATCATCTCTCGATGATCCTCTTTCAGCCTAACCAGTGGTAACCAGAAATGCTGGTGTTGAATGTGATTTTTATCGTGGCAGGATGGGGATGATGATGACGAAGACTGGGCTGAGGAGACCACAGAGGAGGCCCAGCGCCGCAGGATGGAGGAGATCAGTGAGCACGCCAAAGGTCTCACGCTCACTGAAGACTTGGAAAAACCCCTGGAGGAGAGGGTCAACATATTTTACAACTTCGTAAAGGTATTTGTCATGAGCTCTTGCTGGACATTTTGAAAGAAAGATACTCTTTATATATAGAAGCTTTCTTATTCAGCTCCAACATTTTTGTTTCTGCTCTTCAGGAAAAGAAGGACAGTGGAGCGATTGATACTGCAGATAAAGAGGTCTTGGCTGAGGCCGAAAGGCTTGATGTGAAAGCCATGGGTCCTCTGATCCTGAGCGAGCTTCTCTTTGATGAAAACATCCGTGAACAGATCAAGAAGTACAAGCGTCACTTCCTCAGGGTATGTAGTAACAATTCTCAAACCTTTGATTCCAAGGCCCCTCATTCCCCACAATATTTGAAACCCCAACACTGTAAATGAAGTTTCAGGGGTCACACTTTTAAACAATTTACATGTTTTTTTATTCTCAATTTACTACAATTAGTGGTTGACTGATATCGGCCTAGTATTTACATTGCCGACAAGTTTTTCTGTTTAACCGATGTGTCGGAGAAGTTCCTCCTCTTGTCTCATGTCAAGTCCCTTTGACAGTTAAACACATTTTGATGGACTGTAATTTATGATATTACTAGAAAACGAACAAACCGTGTCGGAAGTGGGACTTCCTGTTTAGACTGGCACACACTGATCCCATTCTTCATGTCGTTAGTATACAGTCTCTGTTTAACAGCTCTGTCTAATACGTTATTAGAAATGTGAAACAAAGAAAATAAACGGTAAAGTGTATATATAGCGTTTCCCTGTATTTAGTAACCGAGGCAAAGAGCATAATATTTACTTCAGCATTCAGAAAATATGCATTTATATCACTTTTTATAGCACTATAATCTTTGAATATCTAATAAACATTGTGTTTTACAAACCTTGCAGACTTTGTTGAATCCAGCTGAGATCTTCTGAAATGCATTTGTAGCCTTCATGGACGTGTTGTTCCGAGCATAAATTCTAAATTAAAATGATCTACCTAATATATCCATGTTGTCCAAGATGATGGGGAAGCCCTGGATGTTGTAATTCAAAAAAGAGGAAGTGAATTATCTGGAATTTTATTGGTTTTAGCTTATTGTGTATTTTAAATCGAGTCCCCCTGATTTAGAATGACTGACTTGAAACTGTAACTATTGCTATCTCAAATGATATTAGTTGCACTACAAGTCTTTATATATTTTTGTTAAAATGCACTATTGCCACTTTTGCAAATAAGTCATACTGAGCATTCTTACATTAGTAAATGTAATAAGTTTACATTTATGCCCACAGTTCTGCCACAACAATAAGAAAGCTCAGAAGTATCTGCTGGGTGGCTTTGAGTGCCTGGTTAAGCTGCATCAGACTCAGCTCTTACCCAGAGTCCCCATTATACTCAAAGACCTGTATGACGCAGACCTGCTGGAGGAAGATGTCATACTTGCATGGGCTGAAAAGGTAACCTGCCAACACTATACTTGACTTTCTAGAATCTGTCATGATCAGATGCCAAACATCTGATCTCAGTAGTTTACATGCATGAAACCACAAGTAAATGTAGACATTAGGATGATGTGGTCAGTTGCCAGGCAACCCTTGAAGGATCTGTCAGTTTAGCCTGAGTGTCTGAGGGGGTTGTAATATGGTAACATCTGTGGCCTGCATGCTGACAGCAGCAATCATACTTGACTAGTCCAGTGTTCATGAGAATACGCCTGTTTGTGATGTTTTTGTTCTAGGTGTCTAAGAAGTACGTCTCTAAAGAGTTGGCTAAAGAGATTCATGCCAAGGCAGAGCCCTTTGTTAAATGGCTCAAGGAGGCAGAGGAGGAGAGTGAGGGCAGTGAGGAAGAGGAAGATGACGATGAGGACAATGTTGAGGTAAAAAAAAAGCCACATTACATAAACTGAAAATCCTGGTTATGAAAGATTTTTAGTAAGACTGTGTTAAACAAAATGTAGTACTTGTTAGTTACTTGATTAAAATTGGTGGATGGCACATAATTTGCTCAAATGTCCCTTTTCCCTAGGTGGTGTATTCCTCCTCTGCCCGTGAGCTGAAAATGGAGACTACAAAACCTGAGAAGGCAGAGCACGAGGAGGAGGACATTGATATTGATGCCATTTAAAGATAAAACCAAAAAGCTTCAGTTGCCTCTTCCATATTGCTCAGCTTGTTTTTGTCAGACGCATGCCTTTTCTCCTCCTTCGGCCTTTTCTTCAGCTCTAGGCCTGGGTTAGCGCTCTGCTGAAAGCCTCTTATTTTAGTCTTCTCACCAGCTCTATTGATGAATTGTTGCTGTTGTTTGTATGCATGAGTTTCTTAGATTCTAGAGCATAAAATGCACACAAGTTCCCCTTGTATTTTTGCAACTATTAAAGATTTGCTTGTGAATTCCACCATGTGCTAGTTGTCTTTGACACTACTAATATTCATATTTGGTACATTTGAATTTATCCGTATTTATATATACCATTCAAAAGTTCAGAGTCAAATTATTTCTTGGAAAACACTTATGCAACAAGGGTGCTTTAAACATTGTGACATTTGAAATATTACAAAAGATGTCCACTTCAAATAAACGCTGATCTTTTGAAATATACTTTTTTTTTTTTTTTTTTTAATAGAAATGTTTCCTCATTTCTTGAGCAGTAAATCATATTAGAATGATTTCTGAAGGATCATATGACCCTGAAGACTGGAGTAATGATGCTGAAAATACAGCGTTGCCTTCACAGGAATACATTTTAAACCATATAGTTATTTTAAATTGTTTTTTTTTTTTTAAATCAAATATATGCAGCCTTAGTAAGCGCAAGAATAAAAAAAAAAAGCAAACTTGGGTGCACTGTGGGCAAACTTCAGTGTGTGTGTGACTATATTTGTTTTTGTCTGGCTGGGTATGTTCCTGAACTTAAGGTGACTGTAGTCTCAAAGAGATTTGATCATTGGTACAGAGTTCAATGCAGCCTTTTCAGGCCAGAAGCTACTAGCTTAGACAAAACAAGTCCCTGAATAACATTTAAATACCGCAACAAAGCGATGGCTCATTCACATAATTTCCTGTTTGCTGCAAAAGGTTATGAAGATAATCTCTGTGGGGAAAGCGCTAATAAGAACTCATGAGTTTCCAAATTTGGCATTTACCTTTAATGTAGCACATTTAAAGTAATTTTTTTTGTTATGGGATTTTTGAGAGGTCCAAATCAGACATTAGGCCATAAAAGACAAATCCAGTAAATCATAGAAATACTCAACACAAAACACAATATTCTCTGCACACATCCATATAGAGAGACAATTTCCTCAATAAAAAACAATACTAACATTCTGCAAGCAGCTAACTACAACTATTTCAGCAACATACATTTCAAAGAACATAAATATTTAATTTCCCTTTAGTCTGCACCAGTAGAAGACAGATCACAGTGTTTCGCCCTATGCAGGGCTTTCTGTTAAATGCTATTTTCAAAAAGTACAAAATACATTAACACAAGAATTATACTATTACTAGATGTCAATCAAAAGGATTTTGGCACCCACACCCCTACCCCTTTTTATATAAATTTTGGATGGTATTACATATTGTGCAAAACGCAGATAAGCTAAAACATCCCACTAATCTAATACTTCCTCTCTCTATCCTGATTAGCTTACTTTAATCTTAGTGCAACACGGAGGTAGTTTGACAACTACCGGCTTCTTTTCATTAACACTTAACATTATTCACCCAAATGAAACAAACCTACAATGGGTATGAGAATAAACAACAAATTCAAAAAGCAAGTGCCTTCATTTTTTTTCTTTTTTTTCTCAGAATCTTAAATATCCATAACATTCAGTTAAAGGAATGTTCCATTTTCAATAAACGTTAAACTAACTCAATTGACAGCATGTGTGGCATAACGGTGATTAACAGGAAACATTTCAACTTGTTTTCAATTAAAGCAAAAATCCGAGCTACGGTGAGGCACTTACAATAAAAGTAAATGAGGCAAATGTTTGGAGGATTTAAAAGCAAAAATGTGAAGCTTGTTTTATAATTATTTTATTTGTGAATATAAAGTCAGTTTTAAAGATCAAAGTGCACAACAAATGCCTCACTGTGTCCCAGATTGCTTTTTTTTTTTTCTTTAAAGAGGTTGAAATTCATTTCTGTGATAATCAACATTATGCCACAAATGCTATCGATTTGAACCCACACTGAACATTTAATGCAAATCTCTCTTATTAAATAAATATCAGATTCAAATTGAAAGGAAAAGCATGGGGATGCTAACCATTTTTCTTCAAATGCTAGATTTTAGATATACATTTAGAATATAGGTATCACTGACAGCTTCGCCAGAAGAGGGCACTGTTGGCTTAGTCAGCTGTGATTTTAATGACTGCACAACCTTTTTTCCACTGTAGCATCGTTCCCCATATTGCTTTTGGTATATTCGGCTTTGGCATGTTAACTGTGGATATTGATCGCTTTTGAAAAGCGACCATGCTGACTGCTTAAAAAGTGTTAGAATAATTTTAGACTGAAATGAGATTTGTGGCACTGGATGAAAAATTCAGTGCTGCATACTTTGAGAACCTCACATGAGAAAAGTGACGTGTTTGAGCCTACAGTAAGGGCTGTGTTATCTCACTATTGGACAGATGTAATGGCGGTAGCTGCCTTTGTGTAACCTGCTGCACAAAGATAAAGAGGAACCCGATCACGAGTGCGGTGCCGAAGACGGATCCCACAGCCCAGGCGTAGGAAGACTCTCTGGGCACGGGCGGGACCACGGGTTTTGGGGTTGACGTCTCCACTAGGAGATCCTGCACGCTTGACAAAGAGCCATTGTTGGGCAAGGGCTTGAGACCAAGAATGCTGCACATGAGAGGATAGAGGTCGACGGAGCGCATGGAAGTCTTGGTGTAGTCACGGAGGAAAGCGGGTCCTCGGGCAACAAACACAGGTTGCATGCTGCGAAGGCTGTTGTTGTAACCATGGTTTCCAACTGCAAATCAAGCACATGATCATTAAATAACTGCAAAGGTACCTCAGCAAGCACAATGACGACATTAATGTGTTATGTAAATAATAATAATAATAATACACACGCATAAAAGATCCATTTCTGTTCTGCATGACCGTCCATCCCTCTTTGACCTCTATGATCAGAGGCATGATCCTGACATTGTGTCTGTAGTGGTAATGATCTGGGATCTCCTCCTTTTTATATACAGCCATGTTAGGGTTGGCGTTCTTCAATGAACTGTAGACCTCTTCAAGTTTTCCTGGGTTAAGAGGAGGATACACTCAAATACTGCAAGGGATGAGTCAAATACAGACAGAACGAGTTTTCCCATACTTCAGCACTACTATTGTTTTTCAACGTAAACACGCTGGACAGAAAACTGTTGTGCATGCGTCTTTTGCATGACGCGCCATTCTAAAAATGTGGCGTTAAAGTTAAAACAAACTTGTGTGTTTCTTCAACTACAGGCACTTTTGGCAAAATAATGGGTCAGCGTGAGCGCAATTCCAAGGTCCCGCCCACACTTCTGCCTAATCAATTACACGCCTCATAACTTTTTGTAAAATTAACAGTTATGGAAAACTAGAAATTAAAGTTAAAGCTCCAATCTCCTCCCAAAGTTTAAAAAAATGTCTGTTGGTGCCTCAGTGACTACTTCCCTCAGAGAAGCCGTCAATCTCAGCTGTCAATCATGAGGTCACATCCCTGTTTTTATAGCATCAAATAACTAACTAAAACTAAACTTATTTAAAAAACGTTAGTTCACCCAAAAATGCTGTCATTAATTACTCACCCTCATGTCTTTCGACACCCGTAAGACCTTCGTTCATCTTCTGAACACAAATGAAGATATTTTTGTTGAAATCCGATGGCTCAGAAAGGCCTCCATTGGCAACAATGACATTTCCTCTCTCAAGACTCATAAAAGGCACTAAAGACGTCATTACAAAGTCCATCTCACTACAGTGGTTCTACAATCATTTTATGAAGTGTCGAGAATAGTTTTTGTAATTAATGACAGCATTTTCATTTTTAGGTGAACCAACTCTTTAAACGAACATTAGCGTGAAACAGCCTAAAATGACAGAAACTAACTTTGGAAAAAATGTATTTGAAGTGTAATTTTATATTTTATTTTGTCTCACGTCCCATTATACTGATTCCAGCCACCTTTGGCTTTGGCTTCACTTTTCAGGACTGGTGTGGCTTTTATACGCAGTAAGT
>CM031962.1:8954713-9069713 GCA_018749465.1 Paracanthobrama guichenoti | reverse complement strand
ATTGTATAACTCTGATGCAAGTGGACAGCGGACATACGTGTTTTAAAGAAGTTAGTCTAGCTGGCCTCTCCTTGCTGTGAGATCCGGGGATGATGCTGTACTGGCGGCTTTGAGCAGATTCTTTACCGTCTCCACGACAACCACAACCTGACGCAACTTACGCCCCTCCTCCATTCAAGCCTCTCATCTCATTCAGAAACAAGTGTGGAGTAAAAGCAGTGTTATTGTGCTCTCCAGTAGAGCAGGACGCGAAGACTATAAGTGCCTGATAAACTACTATGAAGGTAAGACTCATCTTTTCTTTAATACGAAGGGAGTGTTCCGACTTTCTAAAATACTTTCTTTATTTTATTATTATTAGAAAATAAAAGTATTTAGGCCTAAATCTTCATTAAGAGTTACTACTGAGCTGGTTTTACGTGCCAGATGACTTTCAATCTGATTTTTATGCAGGGATCTAACGTTACTTAACTTAGGTTACTGTGGAAAATCTTAAAAACTCTTTATATTTTAATCAGCTGCATTCACTGCCCATGAATATAAAATAATATTTATAACGTGTTGAAAAAGAAAAGTAAAGTAAACTAATTTCATGTTCCTGATTTGACTAGACATAGGTTATTCAACACCCAGACAGGTTTTTATTTAGTTAGGCTGAGTTAATCATTGCTATATGACATGTGCAATAATCAAAGAAATGCTGTTATGACATAAGATGTAAAAGACAACTGAACAGCACCAATGGAAAATTATTAGTCATTTAGGAAAAGACATTACTGGTCATGAAGCGAGACTCTGCTGGAACAGTTCATTTTCACTCCAAATAGGACAATCATTTTATGCTGAGAAAACAAGATTTGCACTCCAGCTATATAAGAGTTAAGTGCACCGCATCTAATTAGACATGGATAAATTCAGTCATGAGTCATGACTAGTTCCAGTCATGTTCCAATCTGTCTGTTTGGCTAGAGAACATTTAATACATCTGAAAAAAGAATTTTCCACTTCCACATCTGCATTCTAAGCATAATACTTTAGTTTACTTTAGTGTGGAAAGATACAAGCACTCAAAACCATTATTATGATTCATGCAAAAAGAGATTTAAATTATATATATATATATATATATATATATATATATATATATATATATATATATATATATATATATATATACATACACACTCACCTAAAGGATTATTAGGAACACCATACTAATACTGTGTTTGACCCCCTTTCGCCTTCAGAACTGCCTTAATTCTACGTGGCATTGATTCAACAAGGTGCTGAAAGCATTCTTTAGAAATGTTGGCCCATATTGATAGGATAGCATCTTGCAGTTGATGGAGATTTGTGGGATGCACATCCAGGGCACGAAGCTCCCGTTCCACCACATCCCAAAGATGCTCTATTGGGTTGAGATCTGGTGACTGTGGGGGCCATTTTAGTACAGTGAACTCATTGTCATGTTCAAGAAACCAATTTGAAATGATTCGAGCTTTATGACATGGTGCATTATCCTGTTGGAAGTAGCCATCAGAGAATGGGTACATGGTGGTCATAAAGGGATGAACATGGTCAGAAACAATGCTCAGGTAGGCCATGGCATTTAAACGATGCCCAATTGGCACTCAGGGGCCTAAAGTGTCCCAAGAAAACATCCCCCACACCATTACACCACCACCACCAGCCTGCACAGTGGTAACAAGGCATGATGGATCCATGTTCTCATTCTGTTTACGCCAAATTCTGACTCTACCATCTGAATGTCTCAACAGAAATTGAGACTCATCAGACCAGGCAACATTTTTGCAGTCTTCAACTGTCCAATTTTGGTGAGCTTGTGCAAATTGTAGCCTCTTTTTCCTATTTGTAGTGGAGATGAGTGGTACCCGGTGGGGTCTTCTGCTGTTGTAGCCCATCTGCCTCAAGGTTGTGCGTGTTGTGGCTTCACAAATGCTTAGCTGCATACCTCGGTTGTAACGAGTGGTTATTTCAGTCAAAGTTGCTCTTCTATCAGCTTGAATCAGTCGGCCCATTCTCCTCTGACGTCTAGCATCAACAAGGCATTTTCACTCACAGGACTGCCGCATACTGGATGTTTTTCCCTTTTCACACCATTCTTTGTAAACCCTAGAAATGGTTGTGCGTGAAAATCCCAGTAACTGAGCAGATTGTGAAATACTCAGACCGGCCCGTCTGGCACCAACAACCATGCCACGCTCAAAATTGCTTAAATCACCTTTCTTTCCCATTCTGACATTCAGTTTGGATTTCAGGAGATTGTCTTGACCTGGACCACACCCCTAAATGCATTGAAGCAACTGCCATGTGATTGGTTGATTAGATAATTGCATTAATGAGAAATTTAACAGGTGTTCCTAATAATCCTTTAGGTGAGTGTGTGTGTATATATATATATATATATATATATATATATATATATATATATATATATATATATATATATATATATATACACAAAAACATAATTAATCGATTTGACAGCACTAAATATAATATAATTATAGCCTAATATATATATATATTAGGCTATAATTATATTATATTTAGTGCTGTCAAATCGATTAATCGTGATTAATCACATCTAACATAAATGTTTGTAAATATATTGTATATATACGTACATACATACATATATATATATATACACACACACGTGTATGTGTGTATTCAAATATACAAAATAATTATGCACAGTACACATATTATGTAAACAAACATTTATTTTGAAAGCGATTAATTGTTTGACAGCACTAATTATATATTATATATTAACTTTAAAATTATATAACTTTCAGAGCTGATTTATTCTGTTGATAAATATAATATACAGGCTTTTACATATTCATGCTTATGTAAACAGAATGTGAATATTCATTCGAACCTAGACATGTTGTCATTTATCGTCATAATATTTCACATTCCATACAGTATTTTCATACTCTTTTTAGAGACTCTGCCCTTATTTCACCATGAATTATCATTAGTTGCTCTCATATTTTAAAGTCTAGGTATGTAGTCACTAAGGCTTTCAAGAAGCACATGTTTTCGGACTAAAGTGTGAGTGGTCTGGGATGAATGGATCCCCCTGTGAGATGAGCGACGCTACTGCTGCCACACACAGAGCAAAGCACTAAATGAGCTGAGTTTGATTAGTCCTGGAGCCGTGTGGAGGTTAAAGTGGGGCTAATTAAGAACCAACATACTCTTAACATCCACTCCTCTTATGGGAAGGACACATTCCTAGAGCAGCTGTGATGATGAAATACACCAAGGCAATATGCCAAACAGTATATCACACGTACATTAGACAGACAGCTTTGTGGGGAAGCATTAAAAATGTGGGTGGTCCTGAGACCAATTAAATTATAAGCACAATTACTTCATGTGATTAAGTCTGATCAGCAGTAGTTTTGCTTATCTGTATTATAGCAATGAGACTAATTGAGCTGCATTATATTCTTGGCTCATTGTCACAGGTCTTGCTGGTAGTGAGTAGTGACATTTAGTTCTTCAAAGCAGACAGTCTTCAGTGCTGCTGACTCATAGGCTGGGCTTGGTTGCTATGGAGACCACCAGCTTTGTAAGATTCAGAGTGTGATATAAGACATGGATGGAAAATGTCCATGTGATCAGTAAACTTCCCGTTTAACCCATGATTTACTCCAGAAGATCTGGATTAGGAGGTATAATAACTTCTTATTTTACAGAATTAAAACCAAATAATCAAATGCGATGATTCAAAATTACAAATTACTTTCACTCCAAAAAGGCATTGTTTAATATTAGGTATTTGCATCTATTTGATTTAATTTAAATAATCAAATATTAAAAGTGTATTTACCCTGATGATAAAAACAGCATATGCTGGTATGTTTTGAAGCATGGCAGCTGGTTTGAGCTGGTGTAGTGCTGATCCTAAGCTGGTCCAAAGAAACTAGCTCCAGCTCAGGACCAGCTTATAACCAGTTTAGGACCAGTTTAAACCAGCTCATGACCAGCATAAAGCAGCTCAAACCAGCTGACATGCTTCAAAACATACCTAACCAGCATATGCTGTTTTTTTCAGCAGGGTATTCAAATTCCTTAGAATCATATCATATCAAATCAGTTAAATTGAATGATTTACATGGTTGAAATAGGGCTAACTGTGGAACAAGCAAGATTCAGTTTTAGTTTGGATTTGAGACTGGACGCTGGATTGGATGAAAACAAATTATTAACCCTGGTTATTGTGTATTTACTGTAAAACACATTCAGTTTATTGGTACTATTACATAAATCTTATTCTGTAAAACAAAATTGCTGCCTTAAATTTTTTCAGTGCAATCAACTTGCATATTCAAGTAATTTAAACTAAAATCACATTGAACTGACTTAAAAAAATTTGTTTAATGTACAACTTATAAAAAAAGTTGAAAATTGCTTATTTTGATTCATTAAAGCAATGTAAAAACATTGTTGTCATAACTTATTGATCATATAATTTTTATTGGTAGCACTTTATTTTGATAGTCCACTCCACTTTAACATTCTACTAACTATAAGTACTTTGCAACTATATGTCATCTAACTCTCATTAGTGTGTTAGTAGACTGTCGGCTTAATATCTGCTAACACTTTTTTGATACTCCACCAGTAGACATACTAGTACTAACTGCATGTCAAATCTACTAACCTGAACCCTAACAATCTACTAATACTCTAATGAGAGTTAGTTGACATGTAGTTGCAAAGTTGCATATAGTGAGTAGAATGTCTAAAGTGGGCTTCCTAAATAGATTTATGTATTACGGACAAATATGTATCACATTAAATGTTAAACTGTCAAATCGAAAAGGATAAAACATTTACATGCAATTACAATACATAAATATTTAATATTAGGCCTAAACATCTATATGATAAAATGTTAACCAAGTTTGTTTTGATTGAAGGAAAGGATCAAGAAGCAAGATATGTTTGGATGACTACACTGCTGGAGAAATGGAAGGTCAATATTTGCATTGCTGATTTATTTTATAGTCCCATGCACTCTCCATCCTGGTAACTGCAAGCAAACCCAAAGGTCTGTATTTTTATTGATCAAACAAGGCGATGAGATCATCTGACCACTTTAATTGATTTTCACTGTTTATTTTTGGCGACACTAACCACTTCCTCAAAGGCCATGGATGCGAGCTCAATACCTCAGATTAATATAGAGGACTATGATGGCCTGGAGGTTGCCCCAGATGATCACTTGAGAAACTTGAAAGCACTGACTGAGAAGCTAAGACTTGAAACCAGAAGGCCGTCCTATCTTGAGTGGAAGGAACGAGTGGAAGCTCAGAGCTCCAAAAGCTTAGCCGTGCCAGAGAGCTCATCGGAGCTGGAGAAAGGTGCTGGACTGATGCCCAGTGCGACACCTCAGAGGAACATAGAGAATTCCCAAGTGACTGCAGAAAACGGCCTGATTTCTAAAAGCCTTGGAGGGTTCAATAATATTGACGAAGCTCTGGTTTGGCTTAGAAAAGAACTGGTAAGTCAAAATGTTTCAAAACCCATTTGTATCCCAATTAGGACTTGAAGGTACAATATGTAACTTTTGGCGCTCTGGTGGTTAATAAACAAAACTGCATGTGTCTTGTGGAAGAACATTGTAGCCAGAGCAATGTACGGACTCTGCAGAGGTTGGCGTCCCGCTCTGTCTAAAATAGTCTGAATATATAGACCTGTTATAGACGGTTTCATCGAATGCATGCACGTTGCCACGGTTACGCACCTGGCCACAGTTACGCACCTGGCCCGACGTTAACTTCCGGTTTGGGTTTGTTTATCGGTCTGGCTAGTGGATAGAATGGCACACTACTCAGTAGAAACACATTTTGGACTATTCTTGGATAACATGATATAAATATAAACGATCAAGCAGAGAGAATATGACACCAGCGCAAAAATATTGTGTGCGACTCACTCAATGCTCAAAAAGCCTTGAAAGTGTCATAAATATCCAGTATGACTGCATACGAGAGCAGCGTCTAATGTAATTTAGACTGTATGTCTAATGTAATTTATTTGTTATTTATTTTGCTTGTTAGAAATAATCCACTCTAGAGGTAACTTACTCTGGCTGTGTTTACACTTGGCATTAACGATCATGTCAATCAGGACACAGTGCATTTACATTTGTTCACATCAAGTGGTCGCCATCTGGATAACTAATCGGATTTATGTTTCCCGTAAAATATTTAAATTAGGTTTTTAAATTCTTTTAAATTTGAAATTTTAAAAAATTTAAATTCTGTCATTATTACTCAACCTCATGTCGTTCCAAACCCGTAAGACCTTCGTTCATCTTCAGAACACAAATTAAATTTCTTCTTCTCTACGGTCTTACGGATTGGGATCGACATGCGGGTGAGTAATTAATAACAGGATTTTCAGTTTTGGGTGAATTAACCTTTTAAAGGGATAGTTTACCCAAAAATGAAAATGTTATGTTTGTCTGCTTACCCCCAGGGCATCCAAGATGTAGGTGTCTTTGTTTCTTCAGTAGAACACAAATGAAGATTTTTAACTCCAACCGTTGCAGTCTGCCAGTCATATAATGCATGTGAATGGGGTCAAATTCTATGAGTGTAAAAAAACATGCACAGACAACTTCAAATTAAACCCTGCGGCTCGTGACGACACACTGATGTCTTAAGACACAAAAAGATCGGTTTGTGCGAGAAACCGAACAGTATTTATATAATTTTTTTTACCTGAAATACACCACTATGTACAACAGCCGCGAGCCATCACTTCCGGTGAGTGAGGTCAAATGTACACGATATGGTGTATCTCAATGGGATACAAGTGGCGGAAGTGATCTCTCGCGCGTATCATACGCCATATTGTGTGTTTTGACCTCACCCAGCGGAAGTGATGGCGTAAAAACAATAAAATGAATAAAAACATATATTTTTTAAGTCTATGAACATTGGTCTGGGGAGTCTGCTATGCATTTTCTACTGCAGAAGAGGCGTGATCAACGGGCATAGTTCAAATGACTCTGTACGCAATTGGATAGTCCTTCAACCAATCAGACCACAAGAGGCGTCAGTTTCAGGTAAAATGTCAAGTGGTGCGACTCCCCAAAAATTATATTCATTAATTAATACCTGATGATTGTAAAACTAAAATTACCTTGAAAAATATATTTTAAAAAATGTGAAATAAAGATTATGAACAATCATTCATTTAAGGTGTATGGAAATATATGGTAAATATATGTATAATAAATTGTAAAAATAAAATAAAAGTTTTAAATTAGTTTTTTAAAAGATTTATCTTTACACTCTTATTTGTCATTATCATGTTCTCGCAAATAAAATGTGATTTTTCAAAATACTTGCTTCTTTGCAATCACCTTTTTGTAAGGGAGGAAATCAAAAAGCATCCCCTTTATTTAGCTCATCTGAATGAAACAATGGAGTGAACGCACAGGCCTCCATTACCACATCACTGCGCGAGATTGCCATTCATGTTAAAGTGAGTGGAAAGGATGGTGAGCAGACGAGCATGAGGGGCGATCGGTCCGCTTCCTCGCTCTCTGATCCTGTAAGTGTAATCGCTTCTCTTCCACTCAGCCATGTGGTTCATGGCATACTTGTATGCACGATCTGTTATAGCCACTGCACGCAATGAGCCTCCTTTGAACACATCAGAGCCCTTTCCTCTACTGCCTTTGCCCCGTGTGTGGCCATAAACATTTGCACAAAGGAAATTGGACACAATAACAAATAAACAGAGCCAGCTGAGGTACAAAAGGGACTTGTGAAGATCCATACCACCTCTCAAAATGGACAAAAGCATGTTTGCTAACAAAGATAATCTACATGCCCATGTTTATTTAAATGGTTAGAAGCGATTAAGCAATTAAGTAGCAGTAGGTTCACGCCAGGCATTTTGCCATCAGTCTGAAAGGTAGAGAGACCTACACTACCATTGAGATCAAAATGAAAAATGTATGAAAAACTCAGCCTTTTTTATATTATTTAATATATTTTGTCTCATGTAACGTGTAAATGACAACATGTAGAAATGAAAAACTAGCTTTTGGCTTATCAGTGGTATATTCTGCTTTTAATTTATGTCATATTTGCTGGCTATCAATAGTCTTGGAAGAGAGCACTCAGGGGCCATTTACACAACACCATTTTAAACTAAAAACTGAAAACTTTTTATGCATTTTGGCCGACACAACAACAGTTTTGGAGGCCTGAAAATGCAAACTTTTGAAAATGGGTTTAAAAGTGCAAATTTTTGAAAACGATACCATTATCATCTCCGTGTAAACCACAAAAGCATGAATTTGTAAAAATGGAAAAAAAGCAGAAAACAGTTTTTAAACATTTTCAGTGACAACGTTGTCTCTTGTACGTGAAAAACGCAAAGGAAAAGCGTTTCTGTAGTCTTACTCATTTTGATTTGGTACATAAACTCCACTATGACTGTGGCACTCAATAGCCACATACAAACATGACACAAAGCACAGAGCCCCTAAAGGGACATGGTGAAGAAAAATATATTTGGGAGGAAAAATCATTTGGAAATGCTTTTACGTTCTCTCACAAATGTCTTGCGTTCCCATGAGAAACTTTGCGTTCACTCGCAAAGAACACAAACGCTTTTCAAGTGAATGCAACGTTTCTCAGGGAACGCAAAACATTTTGTGAGTTTTTTTATTTGATCTCCCCACTGATATTTCCACCACCATGTCCCCTTAGGGGCTCCATACACAAAGTAAACACAACATTGCCAATGCAATAGCAAAACAGTGAACAGTAAAGAATTAAAGTAGACACGAAACAGAAGTTCACTCTAAAAAATGCTGGTTTGTTTCAACCTGTTTGGGTTTGTCCATATTTGACCCAAACATGGGTTAAAACAACCCAGCATTTTTTAGAGTGCTGCGATAGTCTTCTCTTCCCTATTGTTAAGAATATCCAAGTGAAACAGATTCACTAACAAAAGAAAAATGTAGGGCTGGACTTGACTAGATGCTTGTGGTTTGCTGTGATGTCATGTGAGTGACAGGTTGTCCTGCCCTTGCTGAAATATTCCATAAAAATAAGAAGTCAATTTTGAATTCAGTGTTTGTTATTGTGCATCTAAACCTTAGTCTGTGTAAAATAAACAAATATTGTGAGAAAAGGTGTACTGTATGCTTCAATATTCACTATGAAATTTGAGAAGGCATAGAGTCTTATAGAGACAATAAGCCTTAATGAGTTTCTCCTAAATGTTATTTATTTGTAGATGGAGATGCGCATCCAGGACCAGCAATTGGCACGCCAGCTCATGCGTCTGCGCGGTGACATCAATAAACTCAAAGTGGAGCAGACATGTCACCTGCATCGTCGAATGCTCAATGACGCCACCTTTGGCCTGGAGGAGCGTGACGAGCTGTCGGATCTTTTGTGTGATGGACCCGTCACTCCGGGGTTTGGCCTCTCTTCACCACTGCGCCTCATTGGTGTCACAAAGATGAACATCAACTCCAGACGCTTCTCTCTTTGCTAGCTATTTACAGAGAAAAAAAAGAGAACAAGTGACTCAAAAAGTGAATAATCTTCGACAACTGTTTTGAAACCCATGAGAACTGTCGTCACAGAACATCCTGTGCCTCTTGGTCGATGTACTTGTGCCAGTGAAACCATTTGAATTAATTGAATGAACAATGGACAATGACTTCTAAAAAACGTCTGACCCTTTATCCATGGCTCTATGCCTTGGATATAATCCTTGTTGTGGTCATGAGATATCAACAACTGTTTCTTACCACACACACGCTCTGTTCCAAAATCTTGTAAACTATCTTATGTGCACCCTTTGACATGAATATATAAATCAATAGAAATTCAATTGTTTTAGCTAAATTCTAAAGCAGTATTCATGGTGAAAGCGACCCCATAATGCACTGCGATAAGCTTAGTAAAGCAATACATACAAGATTGTGGATGAGGCGTTGATTATGAATAAACTTACATATCATTCAGTATTAAAAAATGTTGATTAATGTAACTTATTCGGTGTATTTTTATACTTATGAGTGCACCACATTAGCTTAGCAACATGTTAACGTCAATTTTCTAGAGTGTAACAGTGCCCGTCCACTTTTTCTGTGGCCTTGGTTCTGGAAGCATTTTCCCCATTCATTTTCCCATAGGGATTTTTTTTGATAGGAAGTCTTTATTTAAGAGTTATAAGCCATGAACTAAAATCAACCAGCTACAGTGTTAATCACAATGTTACAAACTTTGATTTGAAGGGGGAAAAAAGGAAAATTTGAAATTCAGATAAAAAGACAATTACTTAACGGCTTTAGTGCATGAAAGAATACAATTCCATGAAGCATTGCGAATGGCATAGTCAAATTAAAAACTATATGGATAAATATAAAACTATTTATTTAAAGATATTATGTATATAGAAACAATACTTTATGTGTATTGCAAAATATACATATACATCTAAATATTCAAGTAGGAAACTGACTCTGCAGGCTGCTGTTTGGCGCAATTTGCTTGTCTCGATTCTCTAATTGGTGGAGAATTCTTCGCAGTATCATGGATAATGTAGTTTTTCACCAGGATTTTTAAGAAATAAGCTGAAATAGTGCTGGCTGATGGCTTCAACAAAAACACGTTTATTAAAAACCTCATAGCCCACAGTAGTTAATGGGTTACAAGTATTTTTTAATTTTTTTAATAATTCCCCTGTGGAACACATGATACGAGTGGTATTTTTATTTCCGTAACCCGAGTGTTGCACTAAAAATGTATTGAGTCTCCCGTGTGGAATAGAGGTCTGCACGGGCTTTAAACTGAAGCCCGAACCTGACCCTACCATTACATTTACATGTAAACTAGAACCCGAGGCTGTTCATTAAACATTAGCCCGAACCCGACCCGAAACCCGCCAGGGTTTTTCGGGACCCGCCAAGCCGTTTTTGGGTTCAGGTCGGGTAGCAGACCTCTAGTGTGGAATGCACACAGAATTGCTGCCTTTGTAGAGCACTCCAAATCGTTCACTTATGAGGTTTCATGATGATTACAATCTAGGCTGTAGTGAGGCAGATCACGTTTTGGAACAGAGCTACGGCCTTAATTAAGTTTAGCTTATATATGATACAAAAACGTTTCAAATATTTAGTTACACAAATCTGCATGTTTGCACTAGGCTATATCCTAAGATTTTTTTCTATACACATTTCTATTTTATATGGGGGAAAAATGCACCCATATCTTATACACATGGCTTGGTTGTGACAGTAAAGCTTACCTGGTATAAGATAACCTTACTATTATGCTTGGAATGTACAGTAAAGATATCATTTGCTATATGCAGTGTAATAATATCCCACAGTCTATAGTGCATCTGTGGGGAAGCATGCAAGCTTTTTTCACAGAAAGTTTCTGATATTTCATCCATATACAGCAATAAATGTTTTACAGTACATTGTAGCTGAGTTAGTATGTCAGTATGAAAGGAGGCAAGAAGGGTCATCACTGTACCGCTTTGAGTACATTGAGCTGATGCCAATCTCTAAGTATGAAGCCAATTACTCTTAAGTGGTTCCATTTTGCCCAATTTGGGAAGAGCGTCTCAGTAGATCTCCATCATTCAAATGGTATGTTTTCGTAAACAAAAACTCCAGCATATGTTCAAAGGCCATGATAATAAGTGCCATTACAAGACTATTTATCGTATTTATGGATGTTTAGGTGTTTCCTGTTCGTTTGAACACTGCTTGGTTCACTTGGTTTTCTTGTTAATCTTGAACATTTATAGTTTTTTAATGAATGTGAATAATGTGCTGGATAATAGGCCTACCTCAGAGAAAAATGTCTTGGCTTTCTCTTTCACGTTTCTTCAAAAGATGGAGTGAAACCTGCTCTGAACAAAAGCTGAAAGGGTGTGCTTCAAGCCAACGTCCTCTTTCAGGAAGGTAGAGTTTCACATCCCTTCTCAGTGACTGGCTTTTGTGTATGGCCAAAAAAGCCTTGATTAATGATAAACTCTCAAAGCTTTCTGAACAGTTGAAATTCAGCCACCTTACAATACAGTGCACTCAACATATTGTTTCACAATTAGAAGTTTTAAAGGAGCAATAGGTGAGTGATTCTCTATAGAACAGTTTTTTTTTTTTTTTTTGCTGGTTGAAAGTCTCCTCATATGATAGCAATCACTATTTTAAGCGGCCTAAATGTATTTTTTTTTATAAATATACATTGTCAGTGGAAGGCATATGGTGATATAAAGTTTGTTCAATCACTGCATTTGGTCGAATGTGTTCCCCATCAGCCTGTTCACGCAGACATCAGACATCATCAGCGTGTTCAGGTATCTGTGCAGACAGAGCGAGAATGGCAGGCAAACAGTTGTTTACGTTCGTTATTGTAGTACTGTTACTCGCTGTACTGTAAAGTTTTCTTACTGGTGAATGACACAATGTAATCCAATAACCTTGTCTCTGGTTGTCTCGCTTCTAGTCTGTGCACGTTCATGTGTTTTGGAGGAGGCGTGGCTTTGCACAGCGTTTTTCGGATCGTATGCTATCAATGCTAGCAGGCTAAAGTTAGCATTTCCCACATGATCTATTGCACCTTTAATATTATAGCTATCTATTATTGTAACAAAAGTTAGCTCCTAGAATCCTAAAATGTGATTAATCGAGTGCCTGACATTCAAATAGCATGGAGACTTTTCACTGTTTGCATTGGGAAATTGCGTCTTTCGTGTAAAGCCACAGAATGCAACAGTCAGGTTGCGGAAGTAAAAATTCCATTCATTTTCTCCACAGAGGAATTGATTTTGAATGATAACCTATAAACCTTTAAAAACAGACTTGCTGTGAGCTACGAGGTTGTTAAGGCCTTTTGTTAAAGCCATCAACCCACACTACTTCAACTCATTTTAAATAATCATGCTCAACAGCGAAATTCCTGGTGAAAATCTACATTACCCATAATTCTGCAGAGAAAACATGCATACTGTCTAATATACACTCACCTAAAGGATTATTAGGAATACCATACTAATACTGTGTTTGACCCCCTTTCACCTTCAGAACTGCCTTAATTCTACGTGGCATTGATTCAACAAGGTGCTGAAAGCATTCTTTAGAAATGCTGGCCCATATTGATAGGATAGCTATAATCCATGATGGATTCATGTTCTCATTCTGTTTACGCCAAATTCTGACTCTACCATCTGAATGTCTCAACAGAAATTGAGACTCATCAGACCAGGCACATTTTTCCAGTCTTCAACTGTCCAATTTTGGTGAGCTCATGCAAATTGTAGCCTCTTTTTCCTATTTGTAGTGGAGATAAGTGGTACCCGGTGGGGTCTTCTGCTGTTGTAGCCCATCCGCCTCAAGGTTGTGCGTGTTGTGGCTTCACAAATGCTTTGCTGCATACCTCGGTTGTAACAAGTGATTATTTCAGTCAAAGTTGCTCTTCTATCAGCTTGAATCAGTCTGCCCATTCTCCTCTGACCTCTAGCATCAACAAGGCATTTTCGCCCACAGGACTGCCGCATACTGGATGTTTTTCCCTTTTCACACCATTCTTTGTAAACCCTAGAAATGGTTGTGCGTGAAAATCCCAGTAACTGAGCAGATTGTGAAATACTCAAACCGGCCCGTCTGGCACCAACAACCATGCCACGCTCAAAATTGCTTAAATCACCTTTCTTTCCCATTCTGACATTCAGTTTGGAGTTCAGGAGATTGTCTTGACCAGGACCACACGCCTAAATGCATTGAAGCAACTGCCATGTGATTGGTTGATTAGATAATTGCATTAATGAGAAATTGAACAGGTGTTCCTAATAATCCTTTAGGTGAGTGTATATAGTGAAATATAATCACTTTTAAAAGTTTTATATTTTTCCATTATTTTTATATCACTCACAATGCTTCATGGGACTGTAGTTCTTTCCTTCCTTAAAGCCGTTAAGTAGTCTTGTATCTTTGACTTTTTGGCCAATTTTCAAAGTTATGATTCACCTCACAGCTGTTTGTTTTTCTTCATGGTGCATAACTGTTTATCAATGACTTTTTAAAAATCCTTATGTGACTTCCTTAATGAAGGAGAAGTACACCGTTGCACTCTGTTCTGCCTTCAGAAACCAACAAGACACCTGCCGTTTTGGAGCTATTCTATGCCACCCTTCGCTAAGCAATGTTAACTCAAATGAGAGATTGAGTCTTTGTGCTATTGTCTCCAAAGCAGCGGTCTTGTTGTAATGACATCTAACATGCCATATGCTCCCAGCTCTTTGTTATCTCAGGATCAGGATACTGACCTTTGACACCGTTTGTGAGCCCCTACAGCAGCTCATTTTGGCTACAGTGAGGAATGAGGGTCTTACGGATGCCTGCACCCTGGAATTACAAGTATGTGCTGTGTGAGCAAGGTTATGTAAAAACAGCCATGTTCATCTTCAAGTGGCGCATTATAATAAAGCTAACATTTTCTGCTTGAATAAACTTGGCACAGTTGTTTTAAAGATCACCAATGAGAGATGGGAGGAACAATAAAATTATTTTATGTGTGGGTGCCAAAGCTTGATCTGGAGCCATGTGATAATTCCAGTCTGTGTCTTTGAGGACACAGTTCTTGCTTTTATGGCAAGGATTAAAAAGGCAATTAAAAAGGCAGATTTATAGAACAGGTTTAGCAGATCCAAATTTAACCTACTAGGTAACCCTTAAAAAAGTAATTCCAGGGCATTACGTTTCAGAGGTAATGTCCACTGAGAGAGAGGGAGTACACGGTTGCACTCTGCGTTTAATCCTCCTTATCGTTGCGTGATAGCTACACACTCGGGTAAATCGAGCAGGCTTATGCCTATGTTAGGGATTCTTCTTAAATGGCTATTTTTGTCAAGGTTTTCATTGGTCATTAGTTTGAAATGTGAGGCAAATGTGAGTATGTCGTTGAATGTCTATCCATCCTCTGTACAATAGATAGATTAAATAAATCACTGAGCAAATTATTAATTTTGCAGAAGGCTAATGATGGACAATCTGGATTTCTACTGTAGGTTGTGTGCCCCCTGCTGGTAACAATGTTACACAGCCACCAGCAGGCGACACTTCACAATAACAAATCAGTGAAACCTCCCTTTAGAATTAAAAAAGGGGAAAGGTTGCTCAACCAAGAGTTTAAAAAACAGATTAAATGTTGTAGGTTCCAAAAGAAGCCCTGCAAAAACTGTAAAGTGTATTGCAAAGCAGGTAAATCCATTCGTGTGAAAGTGTAGTTCCACTATCAAGTGCTCAAATGAGACAGAAAACAATAAATGAGGATGTAAGTGCTGCACTTTTTAATAAATTCATACTTCAGTCACTTTCTGTACAGATTACAGAATATTACTTACATCCCTGTTGGATGATACAATCAGTGATTCTGCAAGGCACAATGTTAGATTACCGAAAACCGAGGATAAAATGAATGACGAGACATGAATGTAATGCAGTGTACTGAATATTGCAATCAGCCAAAAAACTGACTTTGTCTAATAACCAAATTTTTCCAGGTTTTCAATCAAAACCAAAAATATATAGTGCTACATTTCCTACCTGAAGAAACCCACATGATAATAACTGGGTAATTATAACCGATCCTGGCTGAAACAAAATATAAAGAAGTGAAAAATACATGTTAGAGGAAAAAAACAAGTGTAACACAAAAATCGACCAGATAATATAAAGGTGTAAAAGGGTCAAGATTTGATTAGCACTTCAGTGCAGGAGGAAATATACTGCACTTCACTTCCATCAGGTTACGACACACATAAGGCAATCCAGAACACGGTTTAGGAAGGCCACTAGGCAATGCTCCACACTCCTGGTAGAATTAACCCCATCACACTGATCAGAAGTCACCTTACTATTAAATGAGATACTAGCAACCCGGTCTCAGATAAGTGTGAAAGAGCAACATCTACCAGCAACAAGGTTTCTCATCAGTGGTAGCAGATACTGCCAATAAACATCCCAGGAGGAACGAAACTGCTGTCCACAGCAAAAGACGTTCCTTCTATCACAGGTCTTAAAAATCACAATTGTCAAATCTGAAAAATCAAGTTGTGTTAATATGGCACAACATATAAAAATAAGAATGATAGCCAGGAAGTGGTATCCATACAGTATCCAAACTCCAGCATTGTCAGATTTGATGGACAGCAATACGGACCAATGGCCCATGTGAATATCTCAAGTGGTGATTGGCTAAAGCACACTGACCGAGTGCCGTGACATCAAGACGACACTCCGTCCTGGTCCATACTGCTTCCTAACGCTTCAATGTCATTGCTTATGTCTGAAATCATACGGTCCCATTCGTCGCCCTCAGAGGTCGGCGTTCCCTCATCTGAACCGCCTGCAGCTCCATTTCCATTGGTGGTGGAGTCTGATGCAGAGCTTGTCGTGCGTTTGTAACGGCCAAAGCTGTCCGTTATGATGCCGCGGCCGTCCTTCACGCCGATGGTTTCCAAAAAGTTCTCAAAGTGCTGGCTGTCCTTCTCAGGAATGAAAGGTCGCAGTCCTGGAATGACGAAAAGAGGAATGGAATTGACAAATGAAGAGATTCTACAACACTGGTGCGCAAGAACAAACCGCTTGATGAGAGTTTGAAGTACTATTTAGACAATCTGTACGTTTCAGAACTGTATAAGTGTAACGGAGGCCAGCTAGCAGTTGTAAACCTCACTCCTCAGATCTCAAGAGAAGCTCTAGCAACTGATGCTAGAAGTTGCAGCCTTTAGCCTCCTTGTTAGAGCGTCCGACTCTCATGCCGGCGGACCGGGGTTTGAGTCCCGCTTGGAACGGGGCAGTTCGAACAGGAGGGGTTACATAAGCAGCTATTTTTTGGGAAGTAAAGACCTGACAATGACATTCTGACCTTAATTTGTGATGAAAATATCAGAACGGATCATTTGAATCTGTCAAAATGTCATGCAGTTTTTTTTTTTTAAAGAGGCTGTTATTGAGGGATGGCGAGACAGCACACGTCACATCTCTCCTCATAAAATTGCACTGGTTGTCAATTGCAGCGCGCATCAAATTCAAGGCACTGATGTTTGCCTACAGAACAACCTAAACTCATTACTTCTCACCTATATATGCTTTAGCCATTTTCAAGAAACTGTTGAAGACACATCTTTATCGGCAACACTTGACTCATTAATACGATCACCAAAGACTTCATGTATAGGAAGCCGTTGCACTCCGATTACTTATAAATGGGAGAAAGCACAATGCCCAATATGGCGAAAAAGCCCCGTCTTCTAAATAAAAGAGCCAACCATTGCTTAGTAAAGTCATCGTGTCACTGCAGCTGCCTTAGAAGCTCTGGTTGCTATAGAAACAGGCAGTGTTCTGAGACATGCGTTTAGGATTGCGCATGCACATTAGCTTTGTCCAGGCTTTTTGTCATGATTTGAGCGTTTAGAAACAAAAATTAAGATACAGTTGTCAGATTTCATTGGTGATTTTAAATATGAAATATGAAAAAGTTTAGCGAACAGTTTTGGAGAATTTAATGTTTCCTATATATAAAGTCTTCACTATAAGTAACTTTGCAACTACATGTGAACTAACTCTTATTAGAGAATTAGTAGACTGTCTGCTAACTCTTTATTGTGATGGTCCTCCAACAGACACTCTTACTGACTACAAGTCACTTTACAACTTTGCATGTGTCAACTTATTTTAACCCTAACAGTCTACTAACAATGAAGATTATTAGACATGTAGGTGACACGTTTAGACAAATTAAAGACAAACTGAACACCCCAGCTTGTAACTAACCAAGGAGGAGGAACTTCCTGCTGTCTCCATAAAGCTGACGCAGGTTGATACAGAACTCATGGATGGAGGCTCCGTTTCTGTACTCGTGTAACAGTGTGGCAAACTGCTGGATCTCCTGAGAAGATAGCTTCGTCCTCAACTATTGCAGAGAGTGACAGGAAAAATGGTAGTGTAAAAACAAACTGAACATTTAATATGCTAGAATTATAGACTCAGAAGAAAGAGAAACTAACAACAGCCATCCAGGTGTATTTTATACACTCACTGTGGTCATGTAGTCTTGCAGCAGTTCGGCAGCTGTTGTGCTCAGTTCACTCTCGCTGGCTGTTTTGGTTTGTGGTGAGGCCGGGGTGGAGGAGGGGGAGGGGCTAGAGGAGTGTCCCGCTTCTAAAGAACTCTGGAACGAACTGAGATTGGACAAAAACATGATTGCTCAAGTCAACAGAAAAATACCACATTACTGCAGAGAACAGTTGAAGCAATACTCACAATGTGCTTGCCTCTGCCTCAAACACTTCTTTGACATCTTTGCTTGAGGAGTCCTCTATTATTGGACAAGACAATTCAGAAATATTTCATTTTGCTACAAGGCCGATATTTAACAGACTAAGCTTCAGGAAGCATAAATATGGCTCAGATAAAAAAAAAAACAGTGATGTGAAACGGACTGTGGTATGTGATTTTGGGAAAGAACAAAATTACCAGGAAATCCCAAAATGATGAAGCTGTTGCTCACTCACCGCTGTAGATCGACAGATGCCTGGTGGGTGTTGTGGCTCCATCAAAGATGGCCCTGTCCAGGAAGTCAATGGTAGACTCGGTGTAGACGATCTGGAAGACTTGACTGAGTAGAAGACAGAGCTCCTCTGCTGCAGCCTGCAAAACCAGAGCTCATGATAATCAGACCAATGCGTTTTTTATTTATTTGAGGGAACATATTGCAAACAACCTTAAGGAAATGTGTAGTTTTGCAATAAATCAAAGCAAGATAAGCCAGATGTTAAAGGGATAGTTTATCCAAAACTGAAAATTCTGTCATTATTTACTTGCCCTCAAAAGATGATGTTGTTAAGAACGTTGGTAACCAAACAGTTGATGAAACACTCACTTCCATAGTATTTTTTTCCCTCATGCTATGAAAGTCAATGGGGTTCATCAACTGTTTGGTTTCCCATATTCTTCAAAATATCTTCTTTTGTGTTCAGCAGAAGAAAGAAATTCATACAGGTTTGGAACAACTTGAGGGTGAGTAAATTAAGATTTTTAATTTTTGAGTGAACCTTTAAGCACTTTGTTCTCACAGACAAAATAGGGCCCTTTTAAAGTGCACATATTATGCTCATAACCCTTTTTGGGGTCTGCTAGAATACATTTACATTATTCATAAAAAAAGTTTTTGAAACACTATTTTTTCTTATACTGTACATTGCTGCAGCACCTCTTTTCACCCTCTGCCTAAAACAGTTTTAGTTCCAGTCTCTTTAAAACTGCCTTTCTGAAAAGCCTAGTATGCTCTAGTCTCGCGTAGCCACACCTTCAGACTGATGGCAAAAGGTCTAGACTTTCACAGCTTTTATTGGCGTGAAAATGTAAAGTCGATGTCCCTGCAATAACAGACCGGCATGCATTTATAAATTATTCATTCTAGAACGTTGTGCAAGTTTACTGTAACAATGGAGCCGCAAACTTCACACGTCCTTTTGAAAATCCAGCCTTTAGCTGATCCTGGTAAGCGTTCATTGTCACAGTCACACGATGGAGTGCTTCTTCCACAAGGGAGTTTGGATTCACGGCATTTGTTTCTAGGCGGAGCGTTAAAGAATGCATCCAAAAATTTGACCAATCAGATGACGACTTTGAAACTCCTGAAGCGTTTCCAGATAAGTGTGCCATATGCATCAGACATTCAGCCAACAGTTCGTGGGTGTGACGTCTGAGGCTGAGACTAAGTATGCTCTGATTGGTCATCTGGCCCAGTCTCTTGTGATTGGCGTACTGCTTAGAATCGGGTTTCAGCTCAGGCTGAGGCTTCATGAGCAGATATGACAATATTTTATCTATGGTAATTTGGCATCAGTATTGTAAGTCCATACGTTTTTTCCCCTCGCAGGAAACCCCCAGCATCACCTCAAGAATCATTTGAGGGTAGGGCAAAGCAGGCAGACATTATGCAAATGTGTAACATGGTGACATAGCTTGTGCTGCCTTCACGTGCTATCTGAGATTTCCCAGTTCTGAAGTCATGATTACAAGCTTGTTGCATTCAAGTGCTATGTTGTCGGAAAGAACAGGAACCAAGGAGGACACCAGTTTTATTCTTGCCTATTAATTGGGAAAATCTTTTTAAAGCCAAAATGACATTAAGTGCCCCATTCATTGAAAACCGTATAAACATTCATCAATACGCCGCTTGCTGACGATTCTCAAATACAGGCTATTTTCGCTGTTTATAAAACATATAATACGCTTCAAATTATTATTTAAACATGTAAATATGCACTACTTTAATTACAAGACAAGACTTGTAGCGGTTGTGGAACAAAATAATAAAGAATAGCAGTCACAGCAGCAATCATTCTTCCCTCCACCATGATTAAAGTTTGTGGCGCGCCCATCTCGGGAACTCAAAACTATCCCTGAAATTGCCAATGATAAATATGACTTGAGAGGGCGCTCATGTTTCTTAACTAGGAAACTCGTATTTACGATAGCATGTGAAGGCAGCATAGGTCACAGAAATAACGGCTGTACTAAAAACCAGTGTTTCAGACAAGTGTTTTCTGTTGGAGAGATTCACTCTCTTTAGCATGGACTTAGTGCTTTGTAACTTTGCAGCTCGTCTATATGCAAAAACAGCTATATTACACATTAAATGTGATAGGTCAATGTGATTAAAAGGTGCATAATAGCCAGGTGAACCCTCTACAATGCAAGCAAATCAATACCATCTATCCTTGGCCATTGGCTAATAAATCCTTAGTTTACACGCCAGTGTTTTTGATCACAGAATGTGTTTTCACTCCACTCCAGGCTTTGATCACATCCCCCTCAGCAGTCAGCAGGGTGAATACACCTCATCTTTCCTTAATTTAAGACCTATTCAAACTAAAATTAAGACATTACACTATTTGAGAAACGTAAGCCTATTTCCGGCCTTAAAATTATGAAAAGGGAATTTAAGACATTAAGGACAGACGGGAAACCTGCAGCTGACGGAAATCCGTCGTCGACTCACTGCAATTAACATAAATCCGTCAACGAAGAGCTTTAATCCCTGAGTAGATCAAGTAAACTAAAAAAATAAATACTAGCCAGTGGCGATTCTATTGCCAAGGTGTGTGTAGATGGTTGTAGGTGCCCTTTAAATGAATAAAACCAACCTTGTTGTCAACAGCCAGGACAAGCAGACAGCACACCTCCACAAGCACAGCCCCGCTCTCTGACAGAGAGCTCAGAGTGGTAGATTTCGACATCTCTGTACTATGACATGGGGAACCACCAGGCTCCTGAGCTGCAAACACAAACCATACAACTCTATGGCAAGAAAAAAACCAAGCTTATTTTTTCACACATTAACTTTAGCAGCTCAACAATAGTCATCATTTCTGTGTTCTGTTCTGTTTGTGTAATGCTTTTTGGTTGACCACAAGACCGTGTACCTGTTTTTAGCACCACAAGGTGGAGTGAGTCATCTCTGATATATGACACAGCTGCAATGTCGTGGATGGGTACGCGAAGAATGATGTCCTCGCCGTCACGCCACACAAGCTTCACATTGTATGCTGACAGACTGACAACAGCATCCTGCTCTGATGTCAGCTGCCCTGCCAACTGATGAGACTTCTGCAATAGACATAAGCAATATGAGAATTTATCGACATATTGCAAAATAAGGCACAGTCTCTGATTGTCACACTTACCCTGGCATTGTCAATAAGCTGCAGAACTTCTGTGCGACTGGAGGGATTCAGATATCCAGGAACTGAGGTCAGCTGTCCCAGATACTACAGCAATAATGACAACAATAATGATATAGAGCCTTTCTAGAACACAAGATCACTTTACAAAGCATGGTACATACAGAAAAGAATGACTTAGAAGAAATTCAGAAGATGCACCAAGAGACTGCACTGAGGTTCAGAGGAGTTCCAGAGTCTGTGAGCAGAAGTGCTAAATAACCTGACACCCATGGAAGTCCCATACTAGCAAGGTAGGAATCACAGTAGTTGATATTTATTTGGGTGTCATTGGAAACACAGTGGAAAAAATGGGGTCTCATTATCTGCCCAAATGGAAGAATAAACTACAAATAGGAGCGGGCCGAGAACCGAACCCTGGGAGACACTACATGTTGACTAGGTGGAGATTTGATAATAACAAAATGCTGCGGGATGTGACCCGGAGTTGTGATATCAATTACTTATAGGTAGGGGTGGGCGATATACCAGCAGACACGATTAACCGGTAGAAATTTGTCAACCGGTAGAGATTTTGGACTATTGTCTCGATCACAGTTATGCTCATGTGACGTTGCTGTGCTGTGTGGTCACGAAAGCTTATTGTTTGCATGCGTTTAAGCATTGCAGTTTAAAAACCAGGTGATCTTAAACCACTGAAACACAATTAGCAGCGAAAGAACTCATTTCGGTATATGCGCACGCGCTCTGAGAGACGTGAGAACTGAACTGAGAGCTTTTTGCCGCCTAATTGGGCTTGAACATTAAAAACATACCTATGGTCATGACCAACAGTCATTTGTCTTAAGTGAACGTTAACAACTGAGAGAGAAAACTAAATTTACCTGGCGTCATAATGCTAATCAAACAAAAAAAAAAAAAAGACAAAATCTCTCACTGCTCTTGACTGAATCACTTTTGTAACTTTAATAAGAATAAATGTTTTTAATTTACACAGTAAAGACTATGCATCGTTTTTTTTTATACATTTCATTACATTATACATTTTAAGTAGTATTTCTAGTGCTTGATGTTTTTCAGGTAGATCTATTTCTTTGTTCTATTGTAGTTTGTTTTCTTTGTCATCAAGGGTTGATTTCCATGCCTTTGACATCAGCAACAAAAGATATGAGAAGTGTATTCTCTGCCTATTCAATTTGATATGTTATCTATGCATGACTATTTGTTAAGCAGCATTCATTTGCATTTTCCATTTTTTTCCTAGCTGTCTGCATTCTTACCAGTACAGTTTCAGGAGTTGTTCTTCTCTAACTTTAACCTGAAGCTTTTTTACCCTAAATAAAATAATAAAATAATCACAAAACGTTAATTAGAAGGCAAGTAATACCTTAACTTCCTTCTCAATGTAGTCATTGAGCAGAATATCTGGGTCGATACGGTGGTCCGGGAGAGAGAGGGAGAAGGTGTGAAGGGCCCTGCGCTCAGTGGACTTCTCCAGAGCCTTCTTATCTCTCCCCTTCTCTCCTTTCAGAAACACTCGCTTGAACGGAGACACAATACCTGGCTGCAGAAAGAGAGAGAAAGAGGAAGTCAAAAACACAAGAGCTTTTTTCAGTGTGACCAGAATTTTATGAGTTTGGTCAGTGGCTTGCGATGCCAAAATGATTTTGACTAATGTATTGTATACATTTTACATTTACATACTGTATTTCCACTGGCAATTCTGTGATCTGGACTGATGGGGCAACTTTTACTAAAACCATCCCAAGCCTGCCAATACACCAGACTCCATGGAAGTGTCAGTTACGTTGACTCAAGTTTCTTATACATTAAAACAATCAGTATAATAAGTAAAATAACACACTGTCCTTCCTATTCAAATGCACTAATGGCTTAAAAACAATAACATAACCAACTAGTCTTGGCTACTAGGCTTGAGGGGTTTTATGAAACCATACACCTTTGCAAAGCATAATGAGATCGACATTCATGGAAAAAGACTGCTATTTAATCTGTGGTAAACCCAACCACCAATGTCAGCTTGCTATTCAACAGAAAAGTCTCTAAGCTCTTGGAAGTAGTTAAGGCTAAAAACTGGAGGCGGACTGAATGTTCAAGCAACCACATTGTTTTTTTAAAGTCTGAGGATTTGTAATGGTACTGCACATTGAAATTACATTTCAGAAAAGAAGCAAGATTTCTGCGCGCCCTACCTCCGTCTCCATGACCAGTAACTACGACGACACAATGGAAACGGCCAACGTACGACAGCTGTCTTCTACAACAGGCCACTACTGTTACACGCTGCTCTAGAAACAGGTTGCATGTGTCTAGTGACAAATGAGATCGGGGCCAACTCCCTCAAAGCAGCGAGAGAAACCACACCCCGCGACACACACGCGTCCCCACACACAAACGCTCACGTTCTGCCTTAAGCTATAGTTCATGCAATCAGGAAGAACAGAAACCGCCATTTCCTGTGACGAAACATTTAAACAAACTTGAAAAAGGTATGTGAAACTGTCGTCCCTGCTATAAGTTGATCTCCAATTATGACATAAATGGATGCCAAATATGGAATTTAAATAACTGCTTTGAACAAAGTTGGACTTCAGGTGTTTGTAAATATTGCCCACTAGTTGGTGCAAAATATTAGGCTGGATAGGAAGTAATTAAAAAAAAGAGGAACTGCCAAAAATAATTATGCCATTATGCATATGGTCTAAAAGTCTATTAAAGATAAGTCAAATCCCACATTATAACGAATTAATAACGATTATTTAATGTCATACATACTATGATAACATAACATAATATGGTCCTATAAGCTTTTTTTTTATAGGCAAGGCCAATACAATAATTAACAGGGGCCCCTGCTACATTTTAATATCCACCAAGGGGTGTTTGTCCTGAACAAGGTGGAGGAACCCTTATATACATAACGGCATAATGTATATCAGGCATAACGTTGTGACCACTGACAGGTAAAGTGAATAACACTGATTACATCTTCATCACGGTACATGTTAGTGGGTGGGATATATTAGGCAGCAAGTGAACATTTTGTCCTCAGAGTTGATGTGTTAGAAGCAGGAAAAATGGGCAAGCTCAAGGATTTGAGCGGGTTTGACAGGGGCCAAATTGTGATGGCTAGACGACTGGATCAGAGCATCTCCAAAACTGCAGCTCTTGTGGGGTGTTCCCGGTCTGCAATGGTCAGTATCTATCAAAAGTGCTCCAAGGAACAGTGGTGAACCGGCGACAGGGTCATGGGCAGCCAAGGCTCACTGATGCACGTGGGGAGCGAAGGCTGGACCGTGTGGTCCCAAGCTACTGTAGCTCAAATTGCTCAAGAAGTTAATGCTGTTTCTGATAGAAAGGTGTCAGAATACACAGTGTATTGATCGCAGTTTGTTGTCCATGCTGACCTGTCCACCGCTGAAAGCACCATCAGTGGGCACATGAGCATCAGAACTGGACCACTGAGCAATGGAAGGAGGTGGCCTGGTCTGATGAATCACGTTTTCTTTTATGTCGCATGGGTGGCCGAATGCATGTGCATTGCTCACCTGGGGAACACATGGCACCAGGATGCACTATGTGAAGAAGGCAAGCCGGCGGAGGCAGTGTGATGCTTTGGGCAATGTTCTGCTGGGAAACCTTGGGTCCTGCCATCCATGTGGATGTTACTTTGACATGTACCACCTACTCAAGCATTGTTGCAGACCATGTACACCCTTTCATGGAAACAGTATTCCCTGGTGGCTGTGGTCTCTTTCAGCAGGATAATGCGCCCTGCCACAAAGCAAAAATGGTTCAGGAATGGTTTGAGGAGCACAACAACGAGTTTGAGGTGTTGGCTTGGCCTCCAAATTCCCCAGATCTCAATCCAATCGAGCATCTGTGGGATGTGCTGAACAAACAAGTCTGATCCATGGAGGTCCCACCTCGCAACTTGCAGGACTTAAAGGATCTGCTGCTAACATCTTTGTGCCAGATACCACAGCACACCTTCAGGGGTCTAGTGGAGTCCATGCCTCGATGGGTCAGGGCTGTTTTGGCAGCTAAAGGGTGACCAACACAATATTAGGAATAATGTTATGCCTGATCAGTGAATAAAGTATTCAAAACCATTCCATGCAGCCTATAATATTAAAGCAAATTTATAACTCTAGATGTTTCCTGTCTGTTTATCATCAATAAATGCAGGGCATATTCTGTTTGAAATAAGCCTAATTCTCTCACTTACTACTAAATTATTGAACAGTCAAGGAAGGAGACACTACAGGAACATCAACATTTCATGAGTCTGTGTCCTAATGAAATTTCAGAAAACAAGGTGCACAGATGATCCTCACCTGGATTAAAAAGACATACACTGCTGTTCACTGTTGATCCAAAGCTACAGTTAAAGAGTAAGACATTTATAATGTTACAAAGTTTTTTTTTTAAATTTAAAATAAATGCTGTTCTTTTGAACTTTCTATTCAACAAAAAATCCTGAAGAAAAAAAAAAAGTATCATGGTTTCCACAAAAATATTAAGAAATGTTTGAGGAGGATCATGACACTGTGAATGCTACTGAAAATTCAGCTTTACCATACCAGGATTAAATAATAAATTTTAAAATATATTAAAATAGAAAAGAGTTTTATTTTAAAAAGAGTCATACTGTATTTTTGATTAAATAAATGCAGCCTTGGTGAGCATAAAAGACTTATGCCCCAAACTTTGGACTCCAAACTTTTGAACGGTAGTGTACATGCAAACATGATATTACTAGATGTTTGATGTTTGTCTATTTTAGGTTTTACAAAAATGGTTTGCCTCAGAACGTGTGTCTTGCTGGTGTTTACATTAGTGGTTACAAAAAATTAATACTTATTATAAAAATGCATATGTCTGGGCTTTACAAACCAACATTTCAATTATACAACTCTTATATACTCTAATTGTGGATTTGCATTAGGTTTTCAAAGGGTTATTAATGAAAACAAACTGCTCAAACACACCCATCCATAGTTTTTCTTTCACACTGACTTTGACAGTAAATTACTCAATGGCTCCAGCTTGTGGCCACTTCCTTTCCGCTAAATCAGACAACCAAAACAGTCAACATTACATTCTATAACAGTTGAAAAGATAAGGGACTAAAATCCCAACCTCTGAAACATCACACGACATCCCACAAAATGGACAGTACCTCTAGTGCATGTCAAATTATTTGCTTTATTTAGATATTTAGGTTATGTGGGAAAGAACCCGTCCGCTGTACAGTGGTGATTAAGAGGCAGACACGGGGGGCGTCACATCCTGTCTGAATCTTTGGAGAGCCCAGCCCTCCATTCTCCCCCGCGTATGAGGAGGAAAGTCTGAGCTCGGCATGGAAACACATCCCCTGCAACACAACGCTGATATGATAGGAAAGCTCACATCATAAGAACACTGTCTGTGATCCTGCCATTCCTCACATCAGATAACGCTGTTACTGTAGGCTTATTAATCATTAAATTAATCATCGGATGGGTGAGATCCCCTAGAGCCAGAGATTTGTTTAGGTTCAATAAACAGTTCCCTCATTTTAACAATTAATCCCCATAAATTTGTAAAAACTGTACCTTCAATTTTGTGATTTGTACTCAGAGACTGACAAAGAGATTTGTAGAGTTATTTAATTTAGAAAAATCTGCTAACTAAGGGATAGTTGATTAAAACATAGATGTTAACATTAAGAAAGAAATATATATTATATACATAATATTAAGAAAATTATATTTTGTTTAAATGTATATATACACATTTATATACAAACACACACACACATACATATGTGTATGTGTGTATAATATATATATATATATATATATATATATATATATATATATATATATATATATATATATATATAGAGAGAGAGAGAGAGAGAGAGAGAGAGAGAGAGAAGAGAGAGAAAGAGAAAAGAGAGAGAGAGAGAGAGAGAGAGAGAGAGAGAGAGAGAGAGAGAGAGAAAGAGAGAGAGAGAGAGAGAGAGAGAGAGAGAGAGAGAAAGAGAGAGAGAGAGAGAGAGAGAGAGAGAGAGAGAGAGAGAGAGAAAGAGAGAGAGAGAGAGAGAGAGAGAGAGAGAGAGAGAGAGAAAGAAAGAGAAAGAGAAAGAGAGAGAGAGAGAGAGAGAGAGAGAGAAAGAGAAAGAGAAAGAGAGAGAGAGAGAGAGAGAGAGAGAAAGAGAAAGAGAGAGAGAGAGAGAGAGAGAGAGAAAGAGAAAGAGAAAGAGAGAGAGAGAGAGAGAGAGAGAGAGAGAGAGAGAGAGAGAGAGAGAGAGAGAGAGAGAGAGAGAGAGAGAAAGAGAAAGAGAAAGAGAGAGAGAGAGAGAGAGAGAGAAAGAAAGAGAAAGAGAAAGAGAAAGAGAGAGAGAGAGAGAGAGAGAGAGAGAGAGAGAGAGAGAGAGAGAGAAAGAGAGAGAGAGAGAGAGAGAGAAAGAAAGAGAAGAGAGAGAGAGAGAGAGAGAGAGAGAGAAAGAAAGAGAAAGAGAAAGAGAAAGAGAGAGAGAGAGAGAGAGAGAGAGAGAGAGAGAGAGAGAGAGAGAGAGAGAGAAAGAGAGAAAGAATACAAGGATCTTAGGCAAAATAATAAGCACTATATTGTAGTAGTATCTATCCATCTATAGCTTTTTATTTTATATATTACAATACTAATATTTTAGGTTAATATGCGTTAAAGAAATCAGTAGAGACCGTTTCTAAACAAGCGCACCATGCTGCAAATGAATGGGGGCAGTTTATGAATTTGTGAGTAACTACAGATTACAAAGAATTTTATAAAGCGTATAGATTAGGAAATTGCGGGTATAGATAATCAAATATTTGTTCTATGTGGCCATAGGGGGGCTCTGTAAACCTCTGACCGAGGTTTGAGAGCGATACTGAAAGCCATGAAGAAACTCAGAAGAATGACAGATGTGACAATCACAGTAAACTCGCATGTCGAGATTCTGTGTTTATCTTGGGTGGCGCGTCTTTGTATCACGACTATCGTAAACCACCAGCAGTTTCCCTACGAATCCAGTCCGGTCACGAGAGAACTGGTAAAGACTCCTCTAAACATCATAAGAGGTATAAAGAAGATGTGAGTGTTTTTAAAAGGCTGAGGAGCGTTAATGCAGCTGTATAACCGTTTAGGCCAACACTTTTCAGCTACTAACCAGTTTTTGCGGATCACCCACGTAGAAAACGTTCATAATATTGCAATGTTAACTTACCTTTTTCACTTTCTTTACATCATCCTCCATCTCTATGTACAAATGCTCTTCATTTTAACTGTATCAGATGCAGTGATGTCCACGAGTTCAGTGCCATCTGCCTCATACACGTCAACGGCGGCGCTTTACCGATCTAAACTAAAACAAACCAACGATCCAAATCACTTGTTCGGGGATAGGAAATAAACGACTAACCTTCTTTAGCCTCGTAAAAATAGGGATTTATTCAGAAGGGGACAGAGACCGACCAAATATGAGAAAATAAAACAAAAACAGCAACAAACTTTTCAATCCTGCCGCCATTTTGGGCGTAGGACGCCTACCCACAGTGCTTTGCGAGACAAACAGAAAACCTCATCAGCACTTAAACTACAAACTAAATGTCTATGGTCTTATTCATAAACCCTAAAAAAATAAAATAAAATAAAAAAGATTTGTTTATGCCACTTTATGACGTTTTAGCTGGTGCATTGTCGTTAACTACAACTGCAACTAGTACTCTGTACCAACAGTAGGCTACAGTAGCTCTGGGGCAGGAGGGGACTGGGACCCACTAGGGGGCCTCAGCTAACTTCACAACATTATTTAAAACAATATAGCTTAATTAAAATTCCAAACCAATTAAAATGTGTATTTCAAACATATAAAGAGACACGTTTTATTAATAGTTGTAGGTAAAATTAGCCTATTTGTCTATTGATATTCCATCTATTGTAACCACCTCCGAAAAAACAGTTGCTATTGTTGTTAAACCACTTCCCCCAGTCCTGAATATGTGTTTACATGCTTAGATATATGAATAAGTTATGAATAAGAGTATTCGAATACATTACGGGCTTTATAACTCAGTACATTTTCTTCACCGTAATTCAACTGAAGCAATTTGATGATAAAAATGGATTATAATAATGTAATATCTTTATTAAACAACAATTTTTTACTCTGGGAAATCTATCTCTATCATATCAGTATACATTCACATACACATCTGAACATATACATTAGTATATATAACCACTTTTATCTGTCATTGGGCAAATTGTGCATAAACGTAAAGCATACAATTTTGTATATATGTACTGATTTTCAAATACTATACTTATTTTTCCAGTCTTCAGTGATGAACAGTCTCATATATAGATCTACAGTAAGGCTCAACATATATATATTTTTTCAATTCCCTTTTTCACCTAAAAACTAAGGTTTACAAAAACAACCATAGCACCATATGTTGTCAGTATTAGTAATATTTTCCCCAAAAATAAGGTCTAATGCATGACTAGACATCAGTTTTGTTCTCAAATAATGGCAATCAAACAAAACAATTTACTTTCATTTGTATTTGACAACATCAAATAAATCTTTTTTTCTCAACATAAGTAATGAGTACAGTCAGTTAAGAAAAAAAAAAAAAAAAAAGAAAAGTTACAGATATCGCAAATCATTTGCTTAATAATTTTGTGCCTTCTTTCTTTAATACCCCATGTGAGAAATACAATGACAATCTAACACAATCTGTTTTACAGGTGATTTACCCGTCTCCAACAGCATGGATAACAACTCTAAAAATCAGCAGCAATTCATCTGACAACCATAATCAATCATAAGATTATTTTCCAACAAAATATACAGCCAGCACTACAATAACAGAAGAAATACACATAGGTTTAAGACATAGAGATGACAGGAATATACAGCACGGCAATCACCTTATATGTTTAGCGATCCCTTTTTATCAGAAGTACTTTTAGGCCTGTGGATGTATGTCAAAATGATGCATTTTCATCTTTTTTTTTTTTCACTTACGAGAAATCCTAGTGCAGATTTGAAACACCTAAACATTTTTTTAAAAACAAATATACATAAAAATGAACAGAAATTTGGGGAAGAAGTAAAAAATTAAGATATTTGCTGCACCAATGCTTCTTTGTGCAGGTTGAAACATAATAAATGGCACCATATTTCAAAGAGAGATGTTTGGCTGTAAACTGTGTTGAGGTGCTTGTTCTTCCAGAGAGGAAAGTGTCCGTGAGCTTAAAGAGGCAGGTCTATCAGACGGTGGCCTTGCTTAGTGAGCCACAACAGGGGTCCTGCAGTCCACATTCGTGGTAGCACCTTAAGAATATGTTGATAAGCACCAGGTCAAGAAACAAAAATGCACCGTTTTGTGGTCGTTTTGTCATCGGAACATTTGGCTCTATTTCAATACCGATCATTGCAGAACCACTGTACAGAACTGGATTTGATGAGCATGTTGATGCTCTTAGAGAACCCTGGAGCGATGGGTGGAACGTTGCATTGAAGAAAACATGCAAGTGTGTTGGAGGGGTCACCGTAGGATGCATTTTGTGGGCATGCTAAAAATCCAAAGGATGTAGAAGCAGTCTGAAGATGGTTCACCACTAGAGGCCTTTAAAAATGTGTCCAATGCCATCTCAAATTTAAGTTAGAATATTCGATCCAGTGAGCACCGTATTTACGTACCCCACTTTTTCTATTCTTATTGGTCTACACACATTTTTTTCCTTTTTTCTTCTTTTTTTTTTTTTTTTTTGCAGGCATAAATCCATTTGGCTAGACATTTTTGTTCACAAGACAAACGACAGAGAGAAAAGATTAACTTGTTGGCACTACAGCTCATTCGTTTTGCAAGACAGAGGAAGGCATAGACAGAAGTACATTAACAATCATTAAAGAAATTGCTAACTTCATCATAACTGTCATTTAGTACCCAAATATATCTCATTCCTGTTTCGCATCTGCTCATAAAACCCTTGTGAAGGATTGAATGGAACCGGTCTTCAGGAAAAGTGTAAAACCCAACATTCAAGTAGATGTTAAGTATTGCCTTTCAGAAGTTTTGTTTCGTTTTGCAAAGATTTACCCGGAGAGCACTTCCTGCGCGGGTAAGGGACAAAATTTACTGGCTTGTTACAGTACTGAGTGAATTATAAATGGAGATAGAGACACTGGCATTGTTGTTTGCTGCACTGGCTGCCATGGCTATACAGAAGCACCTGAAAAGACAAGGCACCACAAAGAATCAGATATTAGAGACTGGTCCCACTCACCCACCCCACCCTCGACATGTACTACATGACTTTAGCATCGACTGATGTGTAACTTCTTTGACTAGTAAGGCGGTAATCTAAAATGAACCAATTCGGAATTATAGGTGTGCTCTACAGTGTTGGATTTCTTTCAAATCCCTCCCTATGTCTGCTCAAACGTGGCAATGTTGGTCATGCTAATGCGCAAGTGGAATAATAGAAGAAAATATCACAGTGTAGTTGAAAATATCACCTGGTCTGTCTCACCTCAAGTGCGTTAGTAGAAACCGATTCTATAATTGGACTATGAACGTATCATGGGATGCCAGGCAGCCGAATCACACAACCATAAAACAAGTTAAAGTCATACACATCATAACATATCAGGGTTGGTGATATCCCAGCAAACAACAGTGCATCAATGTGCCAAGCACCTAAAGGGTTGGAATATCGGTGACTGTTACAGGCACTGTAAGGGATCAGGGAACAGGAAACTGAAACGCTTCATAGTTTCAACTGAAAACCTGATATTGCGAGGATTACTGAATTTTGATGTTTAGGAATTAGAATTCCATGCATGAAATCGCCTGCCCATCCCTGATTCCCTTTGGCCAGGTTATAAATCTAAGTTGTTATCTTGAAAGCAAATTTTTGCATCCGAGTATCCCAGATAACACTCGCATGAGAGGGGTGGAGGGGTCTGAGCAGCAACCAAGGATGGAGCTGAAGAGGTAAGACCTACAAACCACACACATACACACGAATGCACATTCTCACTGATAGCTATTGTCTATCCTCGTGTTCTTCTCCATCCCTGGCAAAAAAAAAAAAAAAAAAACTAAACAAAAAAAACCTCCACCTCATCCACTACACCCGATCTGAAGTCTGCTTGGAAAATTTCAGTAGGCGCAAATGAGGTTTGTAGCAGCCCATGCGGTGAAACTTGGCATCCTATGTTAATGTCTGCACTTATCTTGCCTGGATGCTAAACAGTGTCTGAACAACAAAAATGGCCTCAGCCCTCAAAGCAATTTATTCATTCTCAATTGAAATCTGGGGGGAAATTACCTCAGGATTGGAGGTAAACAAGTGGCTTTTTATAGAGGTAACCCTCAGGTTTGTTTTAAGTGCACCGTATATAGGATACTGGGGACATTTAATTCCATTTAATTAAATGGACATTTAATTCCATTATCTTGCACTTTATATACCCTCATTCATTGGTTGGCACCTGGCAACCCAGTCAATCCTCAATATGTGCAACCTCGGCATGCATTCGATGGTGGCGTATAAACTTAATTCAGGCAAAAGCAACCCTTTTCTCCAATCATTTCAAAGTACATCTTTAAAAAATATTGCACACTTCAAATAAAGGATTTCTATAAAAACATGAGTATAGTACATTTTGAATGCGAATGGTATACCATTTACACATGTAAATGCGTCAAGGTTCTTGACCCTTTGAGAAACCATTAGCCTTTTTCTGAGGAAAAGGTTTAAGTGGACAGACAAACGCAATTTTGTACAGGGAATGATGGAGGAGTACTAAAGGTTAGAGTTAAGCACCACACACACTGCAAACATTTCTGTTCATTATAACACTGTAAAAATGGTAACCTGCTATTGTTAGCTTAAAGATCGGACATGACCTAACCCTCAAAAATAATTTCTTTGACGTTATTTTAGTCATATTAATTAATATTTTCCTTGCATAAAACCAATTCATTTACAGGTACATATAATCACACAAAGCACTTTTTTAGTTAAGTTATATGATAAAACAGAGTCTTATTATTTTGTCTTTATATGCGTTTATGGAAGGACTTATATAAGGGAATATGTCTATTTATTTCTAGCTTTCAACAAGTGCACTCTCATGTACTATGTATGGGTTTAAAAAAATATAGCAGTGGGCCATATGTAAAAAATAAAATAAAAAATGCACTACTGTTCAAAAGTTTGGGGTCGGTAATGATCGCTTATATGCTCACCAAGGCTGCATTTATTTAATACAAAAATACATTAATACATAAACATTAATATTGTGAGATATTCTTTGAATATATTTTAAAATGTAATTCATTCCTGTGATCAAAGCTGCATTTTCAGCAGCCTTTACCCCAGTTTCAGTGACACATGATCCTTCAGAAATCATTCTAATATGCTGATTTGCTGCTCATTGATTATTATCAATGTCACTGGTGCGGCTTAATATTTTTGTGTAAACCATGATACATCTTTTTGTAACAATTTAAACCTCTTTACATCTTACTGGCCCCAAACTTTTAAATGAAAAGGGTGTATATAAAGATAAAGAAATATGTCCCATTTATTCAATCTAGCTTTCATAAAGTGCACTCACATGTAATATAGATGGGTTAAAAATATAACAGTTGGCCATATGTAAAAAAAACAATAAAAAAATAATATCATATATTGAACTTCCTCAGATTACAGAGTTGTATATCACATCACTAGTGAGTTTCAGTAGGAAAATGTTAAGATCAATATTAAGGCCCTTGATGATCAAAATAGCAGTGGCAGTGTTTTATGGTAGGCCAACACCAAAAGTTTACATGACATCATTGTATTTTACTCGAAAAAGCGATTGTTCATTTTTTAAAGCAATTTGACAACAATTTCAAGTCTCTTCCCCCTTAATCACAACAGAAAATTAATGGGGCATCGTGTGCTTTTTCTGACAATGTGCTTTTTAGTGTCTAGCTGATTAACTTGTTTGCCATCTTTAAGATCAGTTGTCATCACATCTGTTTGGAAAAAACGTATAGGCACAAAATGGTAAAAGCAAAATCAGAATGAGGATGCTAAAGACTATGTTCCTCCATCATTCCCATCATGCACATGTCAGAGGTGACAGGGCCACAAACACAATCAAACAAACACATTAGTCGAACATTCACACTATAGTAACCCAAACTAGGGAATGTTGTATTTCGGACTCTTTGTTCTCCAACTCTACACTGTGTTAGTCAAAATATATGTTGAATATTCTCTGTTTAGACTCTTTTAGACCTTAGATGCACTCTTACAGCTCAAGAGTACAACTAAATAAAAACTCTGAAGAAAAAAGCACCAAGGGAAGTGGAGAACCAGAGAGGGCATGAGAGTAGAGAAGGAGCGGCATTGTGCGCTTTCATAGGGAGGACTCGTACTGGAGCAGCTCATAGAGGAGGGGTCCATCCCTGTACCTGATGCCCACTGCATTGGGGCTGATGTACTGGAGGATGTTTATGGTCCGCCGCAAACGTCTGTCCACAAAGTGAGCATCCCAGGCCGGATAGCGCTTCCTTGGCATGTCAATCTTGATTAGGGGCCCCTCTGGGTGAATGGGCCGGCCCGCCGCATCGGTGGGCTCTGTGGATCTCACCTGGAACACTGGCAGACAAGTGTCTGTGGCAGCCTCGTCCGGCTCACTGTAGTCCCCTGAAGCCATACCCCTGGTCGGGGTGGCTTGAGATCCCCGAGGCCCTGGAGTAGGAGCCATGGGCTCGGCCTCAGGTGGTAAGGGGAGACCCCAGAGCAGCTCAGCACAGCAGGAACTAGCCAGCACCCTTAGCCGGGGTCCCATGGGATGCAGGACTCCGTAGTAGAGGACCATGCAGGCCACTCCGGAGGCAAAGCACAGGAAGACGCCGCAGAGGGCGGATGCAGCGTAGGAGTCGGTAGCAACCGGGTCTCTGTAGGCGTACCACAGAGCGGTAAGGATGGTATTTTCCAACAGCACCAGCGAATAATAAACCACCATGCGGTATCGGGTCCTTCCCTCCTTGACGTTAAACCAGCAGAAGACGTAGACCACGCCGACCACCATGTTAAATAGCACCTCCTCCCACTTGGACATACAGAAGTCGGTGCCTCCGTGGATTACCCAGAAGGCCATGGCACACCAGTGCAGCACCACAAAAATGCCAAAGTAGAGATGGAAAACGGAGGCAAAAAGGGCGAAAGATAGCGCCCGAGAAGAAATGGTGAACAAACGCCACAGAAGATGCACCAATGCTCCCCGGTAGCTCATGCTCTTTTGGTCGTCGCGGGAATCGCGCAGAAGCTTATGGTATGAGGCCAGAACCCAGGACAGCGAGAGAAGAGATGCGACCGCTGACACACCTGGACAACAAAGAGATATACAATTATTATACAATATGCAAAGTATCATTGCTTTACTTTGCTTATTAATATTTGTAATTATGAATATATTTTAAAAATAATAGAATTAATCTATGAAATAAGCAAAGTGCCACAATAATTATAAATTAGATACAATATTATTTAATTAAATGCATCATTTGAGAATATTTAATACAGGGAATAATTTGGTGAATTACTGTTCAGATGTTTGGGGTCAATAAGATTTAAAAAAGAAATGAATACTAATTAATGCTAACATTAAACTGATAAGTGACAGTAAACATAATATAATGTTACAAAAGATTTCAATATCTAATAAATGCTGTTCTTTTTATCTTTCTATTCATCAAAGAATTCTGAAAAAAAGAACTCACGGTTTTACAAAAGTATTAGCAGCACAATTGTTTTCTACATTTATAATAATATTAATAATTTAATGTTTCTTGAGCAGCAACTCATCATATTAGAATGATTTCTGAAGGATCATGTGACACTGAAGACTGGAGTAATGATGCTGAAAATTCAGCTTTGGCATCACAGGAATAAATTACATTTTCAAATATGTTAATTTTATATAAATTATTTTAAATAAAACATTTGAATGGTAATGTACAGTTGGCTTTTTACATGATAAATAGAGAAACATCCAGGACCACAATAAAACTACATGAAAGCGTGCTCTTAATTCCAGGTTGCTTTAAATTACAGATACATTAATCTGTCTGTTATTTTAGCATTCTGCAATCTTTGTAATTTTTTGTGTGGAAAAAGGAACAAAATTAAACACAGTGTATGTGTTATGTGTACTGTGATAAATGACTTTATCTGTATCCAGGAATGCTAATGAAAAACACCCTAACATATACAGTACAAACAGCATCAATCATTGTCTTATCATTTCTCTAACACCTGCCTACCATTTTTGGAGCTATATTCTCCAAAACATACGTCTTGCTTGTTCTATGTATATTTTTTTAAAGATGTTTACCATTCATCCTGCTGAGCTCAGACTTCATGCTCATAAAGGCATCTGCACTGCTGGCAGTGCTGTCACCTTACACGTAAGAGATGGTCTTACATCTCACATTATCTGCTGCACGGCAGGGGAAAAAAACATGTTCCCCACAAGCACAATTGATCATTTAAAAAGTCTCAGCCAGGGAGGGCTCAGATTGTCAGATTCATCCACAAGTCAGCCTTTTTTTCTAGATGCACTGTGTAGATTTGCCTGGTTTTCTGAAAGATTAAGATGGTCGCTGGACTTGTTGATGAATTAATATAACAAAGCTGTGAGATATTTTGTTGTCACTAACCTAACTGTGAATTTTGGCCATGTTACAGAGTCTTGAATTGCACTTGTGAAAAATGAAAGGTGCATTTCCAGCAACATTTTTAATCAAGAAATGTTGATTGAGCGTGCAATGCATGTGACAAATTACCAACACTACTGTAAAGCAAATTAAATTATAAAATAAATATATCTGAAAAGTGTAAAATTATGTCATAATCTTCTTAAGGTTTCAAAATTATCCCAGGGAAATGTACACATGCAAAGAACATTCACTAGTGACACATAAAAGCAATACAGTTTGAAATGTCAGTGGTCTCAGTACAGAGCCTTGAGGCACTCCTTACACTGCAGTGTTTCGGCCCGGTTCTTCTGTATCATGATGCAGAGCTGGAGAACCAGCTGTGGAGCGCTTTCCAGAAATGTCTCCAGTAGACGGAGCATGTTGACATCAGCATACTCGTACATCATGGCCCAGTAGAAGCGTCTCTGGTTCTCCTTTTGCCTGCGGCTCTGGATGCCGAGATACATTGTTCTGATATACCTGTACAGGTGCAGATGCAGAAAGAAAGGAAAGCAGAGATAGTATGAGACTAGAATATACAGAGAGGAAATTATAAAGATTACATTTCAGATGTAGAAAATGAAAGTAAAAAAAAGGGGGGAAACAGCAAAAACAGGGGAAGGGATCAGTTGACCAGACTGATATCATGTATCCATTATGGATATACATTCTCTGTGGAATTATGACCTTGTTTTCTTCAAACCAGTGCTGTGTTGAGGAACTAAAAGCAATGCTGCTAATTTGACATTTTTTAAAAGTGTGACAGTAGCTCAGCTGTTCTCATAGTGGTGTCACTTTTCTTGTACCAATCTGCTATACTAATGGTTTAGTGTAAAAATGCACCTTGCACTTTGTCACATTTTTGCGACTGAGATAGCTGAAGCAAACTACACATTAGTGTAGGAGGAGCTTCTTCCCCCAGGCCATCAGACTCCTGAACTCAGTCACTTAACATCACGTGACTTCACTTCAGGATAAACATCGATACACTGACATTGCACTGCACTTTCTGTTCTCGTTGTTACTGTGTAACAACCTGTTATAAACCTGTTTGCACATTATACTCTTTATACATTGGTTAACCACATATTTATAAGTCTACAGTTTACTCACTGCAGTTTACTTCACTTATTTTATTCCACTTCTTTATTCTTATTTTTTTAACTTTTTTCTTCTACTTGACTTGATTTATTTATAATTCTACAGATATATATATAGTACTTTTTTATCCTATTTCTATTATAATTTCCTGAATTTGCACTGTCCATGGAGCGGACCTGTTTACATTTCACTGCCAGTTGTATATTCTGTATATAACTGTGTATGTGACAAATAAAACTCTTGAATCTTAAACACACTCTGCTAAACTGCCTCTCTCCTTTAGTATACTGCAGTCTGTATATTATTATATACAGGTTACATCATTTTGCCAGGAGGTGGCGAAAAGTGACTGTCTTTATTAGTGAGTCATTTGAATCATTCACTCAACTGATTTGTTCACCAAGAAGGATTCTTTAAAGGGGTCATGACATGAGAAATCAAATTTTCCTTGATTTTCTGTCTTTGTATCATTAATATATCCTGAAAGTTCCATAACTTAAAATTTCCTCGTCATCAATAAAAAAAAAAACGTTTATATAATCAAGCTGTAAAAATACTTTGTTTGAATCCGAGGTGGCATGTGACGTCCCATGAGGCCACGGGAGAGGATTTGTGAATTGCAGTGAAGCGACGCAATTGACGCTGGTCACATGATAATGACAACATGACGAATGCAGTACGCCCGGATTACACTCATACTACATATATTCACACTAAATAGAACATACTTTTTAAGTACTCGCAAAGTAATTACTTATTCAAAATAAGTACCTACTCGAGAGTATGCGATTTCAGACGTAGCCATTAAGAAAGAAAACAAGCAAGTACTATCTTTTTTAGTGAGTCATTTGAAACATTCACTCAACCAATTCATTCAACACTATTGATTCATTCATGAATGAAACACCACTATTGTGGTGTTGCTTGGGCAGTTGATTCTGCTGTGGCTTCGTTTGAAAATATTTCAGCTAGTGGAGCAAAAATGGACAAAGTAACGAAGAACATTGTGTCTAAAATGTAAGTTGTGAACTGTGGTCTTGTGAATATTCCTTAAATACACAAACTAAGTTAGATGCTGTCACTGACAATGACAATGCAATGCCCTTATGTGATTATTCAATTATGTGTGTATGTAAAATAAGAACAAATAACATCATTTTACATTTATATACAGGACAAATTGATCGTTCCACATAAATACTCCTTTTGCTCCCAAACATCTAATAATAAATAACATATTCATTAGGGCTTGTTTTCCAGTCTTTCAAAAAGACTGTGATATTTGATGTGGTTCAGTTCAGAGTCAGGGGAAATCAGTAGTGTGTAATAATTGGAAGCAGATAATTATTCCAGCAAACATCTTTTCTCATCCTGTGCTAAAAGACACCACTACACCAGTGGGGACAGTGTCCGACGGGCGCCTGTAGGCAGGGATGGAGACAGGGTGTTCTGTGTCAGCGACTGTCAGAGATTGATTATCTGTGATCCTGAGCTTGGATGATCTTCTAGAGCTCAACACCATGTAGCCACACAATATTTAGACATTGGGAAATATAACCTTGGGTCTCATTTCTCTCTCATTTCTTACATGAAGCTCAATTATGACGTTATGACGAGATACATAGAATATTAAAATGGTCCTGAGAGGAGCAGATTATTTACAGCCATAATAACAGGACTGAGGCTATGAGGTGAACAGGAGGTAAATGGGACTCACAGGTCCAGTATCTGAGAAATTGAAACCGCATCTAATAAGAGTGTAATGATACGACTACACCACTAGAGGGTACACATTACTGTTATGTAAAACAGGCTTTGCCATGATTCTGTTACTTAAATGTGCTTGAATACACATGAAATGTCCCTACTACCTGACAGATATCATTAAAATAGCTGCCCTGACAAATCTGTACAGAGATACCAATAAATAAATAATTTATGAATCCATACAATCTCATTTGTGCATTTTTGTGATCTGCTTATGCCCCAAAAATCATGTTTTCATATGAAATCGTTCAAATTCATATAAAATTGCCAACTAAAATAGCTACGTTTTCTCATGAGATGCAAATAAAATCACAATATTGACAGAATAAATGTCACAATTACAAGTAAATTTGCAATAGCAAGAAATAAAGATATATATACAAAATCCATCATCTAATCAAGCCATAAAATCTTTGAAAATATTGTAAGCCAGTAGGCAATGTAAAATTATTTAAAAAAATTAATAAATAAATACATTTATGTACCGATACAAGTTACATTTAATCTTGACACATTTTTCAGATTAAATAAATAAGCATTACTTCCACTATCAAAGAAAACAATTATATTTTGCATTTTTATATTAACAATGTAATATAGAAGTATACTTATCATCAAGTTTTCTCATTTTTGCAGTTATTACAAAATAAGAATGCAAACAAATATATTTTATTTGTTAACTAATGTTCTACTTTTTTAACTAATGGCTACTTTTTTACTTGTTGGCTATTTTGTCGCTGTTGGACAGTGTCACTTTAGAAAAAATAGTGATTTATCCATAGTTAATGTCATATTTTGTAATATTTGCTTTGTTTTATTTTTTGTACTATGGATTATTTTCTTTAGTTTTTTTTTCCACCTTGGAGGTGGAAAGCCCTGTTGTAAGCATTTAGGAATCAGCCATGGGTCCAAATTACATGGATTCTTGTACACGTTGCATCTTTGTTACACAGAAAACACAGTGTAATACACAGTACATTGAAGGAACTTATGGGAAACACACACACATTTATGCACAAACTTCAAAGTTAGTCACAGATGCCACCCCACCTCTTTGGCTCCAGTCCACAACAATGTTGACGAGCGTAATCTCCTGTCATCTCAGCTCTATGTTTCTTTCATGTCTGCGTTTGCCATTCTGTTCATCCAATATGTTCTTCATGGTTTACTCATGCACAGCGTCTGTAAGTGCACCCCTCTCCCTCCTCTCCACCTCTCTGTGAATGCCCTGTACTTTACACTGAAATCTACGAAATCTAATTTTTACTGCATCATGTATGGATTCTAGATGTAAAAACTCAGCAGCAGGTCCTATATCAGCATGAAAGGGGCAGCTGCTGCTTGAAGTTGCTGTGACTTCACTTCTCTGGCTGCCATAACTGTGCCATCTGCTCTGAGCTACTTATACACTGAGAGCGGCTCACCCTCTCTGTTTACACACCAACTACTGAACACCGCTACATCTGCTCTCGCGTTTAATGTACACATTAAGTACAGAACCTCGCTACAGCTGCTCCACACACACACAATAACTCCACAGGTGATTTCTGTTTGTGAAAACCTAAAATGGAGTGAAACTCTTTTTCCAACGCTGTGTTGTACTCTTCTGACAAAACTACCATAGTCCTATTATACCATGGTACACTGATGGTTTCAGGTAGTATGAACATGAATTGCTGTTTGCAACACATTTGATCAACTTTAATACATTTCCGAGTAGACAAGTATTCAACAAGAGTTTAGAATTATATAGATGGGTTAGATAGAGCTTAAAATTAGCTAAATAACAAAAATTTGCCTAAATAGCTATTGGCTAATGGTAAACATTATTAATTAGCCCCTATAGCTATTGGTCAGTAGTATAAACTGGACTGCTATTTGGCTATTAGTGAACATTATAAACTAGGCAGAGGGTATGCGCGTGATGTCACCGTCGTCCGGAGTGACTGCGGTAATGCCCACTGAGTGGAAGCGCGTTTGTGAGGTCAGGCCTGGCTCGCAGTCTTCGCTCTAATTCATCCCAAAGGTGTTCTATTGGGTTGAGGTCAGGACTCCACACTAAACTCACTCATCCATGTCTTTATGGACCTTGCTTTGTGCACTGATGCACAGTCATGTTGGAACAGGAAGGGGTCATCCCCAAACTGTTCCCACAAAGTTGGGAGTATGAAGTTGTTCAAAATGTCTTGGTATGCTGACGCATTAAGAGCTCCTTTCACTGGAACTAAGGGGCCAAGCCCAACCCCTGAAAAACAACCCCACACTATAATCCCCCCTCCACCAAACTTTACACTTGGCACAATGTAGTCAGGCAAGTACCGTTCTCCTGGCAACCACCAAACCCAGACTCATCCATCAGATTACCAGACAGAGAAGCGTGATTGGTCACTCCAGAGAACACATCTCAACTGCTCTAGAGTCCAGTGGCGGCGTGCTTTACACCACTGCATCCGATGCTTTGCATTGCACTTGAAGTAAGGCTTGGATGCAGCTGCTCGGCTATGGAAACCCATTCCATGAAGCTCTCTATGCACTGTTCTTGAGCTAATCTGAAGTCCACGCAAAGTTTGGCGGTCTGTAGCTACTGACTCTGCAGAAAGTTGCCGACTTCTGCGCACTGTGCACCTCAGCATGCGCTGACCCCGCTCTGTGATTTTACGTGGCCTACCGCTTCGGGGCTGAGTTGCTGTTGTTCCCAATTGCTTCCACTCTGTTATAATACCACTAACAGCTGACCATGAAATATTTAGTAGTGAAGATATTTCACTAACGGACTTATTGCACAGGTGGCAGCCTATCGTGTCACCACGCTTGAATTCACTGAGCTCCAGAGAGCAACCCATACTTTCACAAATGTTTGTAGGAGCGTCTGCATGCCTAGGTGCTTGATTTTATACACCTGTGGCCATGATAGTAATTGGAACACTGCAATTCAATGATTTGGAGGGGTATCCCAATACTTTTGGCAATATAGTGTATATATTGATATACACCTATAGTGATCACCCAGATTTAGACCCACTTATGTTGTATTTATATAAAGTGTTCACAGGCAAATTTGCTTTATGTAATTTCCCCAGCGTTGAATTCAGGCTAATATAAATGTCAGGAAACACGATTCTTGGCTGCATGTCAATATCCATGGATCACTGGATCTTTGGTAAGTTGTAAGGAACATTATATGGAGTCTGAACTTTAGGCGTTCCAGCAGGGAAAGTGCCGTCAAGGCATACCCTCTATTGTAAACATTACAAAGTAGTCTAAATAGTTATTAATGAACAATATAAACTAGCTAAAATAGCTATTTGGTATTGGTAGCCTAAACATTACAAAGTAGCCTAAAAAGCTGGTTAACATTCTACACTATAGCCACAGTAGATATTTGGCTGTTGTAAACATTATGAACTTGCTCACATGTGACGTCTGTAGAAAAGGAAGGTTGTTTCAGAGAAAAAAAATTATTACATTCTGATGAAAGTGAAGACAAAAAATGTTTCTTTACAAAAAAAAATTATTTTGAACAACATATTTACAAAGTCACTGTGAACATTTGATCAAAAATGAAATTTCTTCTTAGGGGAAATAGGAATACATTTCCTCCAGTTTTTTTTGTTGTTGTTGACTTCAACATCCTGTCGAGACTGTCCATCAAGCTTTCTCTAGCCTAATTGTTTTATGAGGACTGTATACAGTATCTATAATTTCTTGCACATTTGCAGATTCTTCAGAAAAGGACAGCTTGTCTCAATGACTCTTGGGAATCACATGCTCTTTTGAAGCGAGTGTGCCTTTAGAATCGTTCACCGGAATGTGTTTTGAATGGAGCGTAATCTCTTTCTGCCGCTCACTGCTCTCATGAAGCTAATTACAACTATAATCATCTTTGCATTCGTTGCAAAGCTTAATGGCTTTAACAGGAGCCAGTAATTATGTAAAAGTATGAGGAACATTTGGTGGCAAACATCACTAACAACAGCAACAAAAAGACACTATTGTGCACACCGGCAAAGCACATCATGTTTCTTTGTGAGAGTTAATTCTACAGAGCAAGCCTGGACTGCAACACGTCTCTGCGTACAATGTTACAGAAGCAAGTTATTCTCTCTATTTTATTTAATGTTATCTGAGGATTTTATGTCTCTAGAACCCCCTCAGGCTATATCCCAACATCAATGTTTGTGTAACAAACTGACATTATGATGAAACTAAAGACCCATTTTGGGAAAGTTGCAAACAAAAACCACAATAAAGCAGGACTTCACCAGATAGATGAGGCTTGAGAAAGGGTACTAAACATAAACCAGACATGTACAAGAGTCCCAAAACCCAGTCAGGAAAGAATCAAAAGGACATTTAATACATAAATACAAAGGTAACATAAGGGCTATATATGTACATAGGGGTAAATAAATAGGGCCCACTGCATAACAAGACTAAATTAATATAACCAATGACTAAGCAAGACTGCAACAACAACAACAACAACAACCAATGAGCAAACAAGACTAACCAACAACACCCAATGACTAAGCAAGATTAATCAATAACAATCTGACTGTCATGAATAATGCCTCTGTGGTTCCTCCCACTCACCACTGGAGGCTTTCCCCAGACTCCATTTCCCATAATTCCTGGTACCCTATAATACCTATTACTGATTTCCACCACACCTGTTCCCCATCTACCGGACTATTTAAGGCTGCATCCAAAATCACATCCTTCCCTACTATATAGTAGGCGGAAAACAGTATGTGACGAAAGAAGTATGTCCGAATTCACAGTATCATAGAAGAGCAGGCAAAAAGTACTTGGATGACCTACTACTTCCGGTGAGATTCTGACGTGTGCATACGATGGACACTTTACCATCCCATGAGACCGCGGGAGAGGATTTGTCAGTGCAGTGGCGATGATGTGACCCAACTGGTCGACACTTGTAACTCACGTAATAAGAGCAACATGGCGAATGTAGTACATCCAGATTACATTCATGCACACATTCATACTATATAGAACATACTTTTTCAGAGGTTATGAAGTAATTACTTACTCAAAATAAGTTCAAGAGAGTATGCGATTCATGCGGATGCACCCACACTCATACTTTGCGAAGTCTTGCTTTGCCCTGGCTGACATTACTGAGCGTTCTATAGTTATTTTTGCCTTGCCTGTGTTTGACCCTGGACTGTTTACCCCGTTTGACCCTTTACTGCCTGCCTATTGTTTCTGCTTTGTTTACCTGGATATATCCTGTGAGTGCTTGCAGGCTACGCTGATCTTGTGCCTGTGTTTTGTGACCATTGCTTCGTCCCAATTCGCCTACTTATACTACGACCTAAAAGTATGTACTCTTTTTGTGAAGAAAAATACATTTGAGTGTGTAGCAGAAGAGTATGCAAGCTTTGGGACATCCATCTTTAACGGACTCTGTCGCTTAGTTACGTGCATCCCGTTACCATTTAAACTGCCCTGTCAATCATTGTCAAAGTTAAAATCCTCCACATTCGGTTTAATTTCCTACCGTATCTGAGAGAAATGTAGTAGCATGCTGATCTGCCATTCGTGGGTCTTTAATGCAGAGACTCTCTTCATGTGTTTGCAATTTAAATATAATGATGCATTTAAAAGTTAATGGCCAAACGTATCATTACCAAAGTTCTCAATGATGCTGCAGGTGAAATATCATGTGGATAACACTGAATAAATATATTTTCGTCAGGTTAAATACTGATAATTGATCACTCAAGCCCCTTTATCTAAACCTCTCTACTTAACCGTCGGACTTGCACATCCGTCATGTTTGTAGTTTTTTAATACTTTTTATCTGTGTTTGTAGATCCAATCGAATCCTCATCCAACTCAAATGTACGTCGATCTGTACTTGTAGGCCAAATAGTAGGCCATCCGGGTATCTTTGGAATGCTCTTTTCAACATACTACGATTTGGGACATCCTAATTATATTTTCAAACAATATTTAGGACGGATAGTATGTGAATTGGGATGCAGCACATGTCTCTGTTTTGCCTGGATATTACTATTGCTGATGATCTGGCCCTGCCTGTCTGCATTACTGCTTTTAATAAAGCCGCACATGGATCCCAACTCCGCTGACTTATCATTACACTGACTAAACAAGACTGACCAACAACAACCAATGATTAAATAAGACTAACCAACAACACCCAATGTCTGCACAAGATTAATCAACAACAATCTATGACTAAAAAAGACTGACCAACAACATCCAAAGACTAAACAAGACTGAACCACAACAACCAATGCATAAACAAGACTAACCAACAACAACCAATGAGTAAGCAAGACTAACCAACAATATCCAAATACTGTACAAGACTAGAAAACAACCATTCACTAAACAAGCCTGATCAACAACAACCAATGAGTAAGCAAGACTAACCAACAATATCCAAATACTGTACAAAACTAGACAACAATCATTCACTAAACAAGCATGACCAACAACCAATGAGTAAATGATACTAACCAACAACATCCAAAAAGACTATACAAGACTAATGAATAACAATCTATGCCGAAACAAGACTGACTAAGAACAACCAATGAGTAAACTAGACTAACCAACAACAAAAGACTATACAAGACTAAACCTCAACAATCTGACTAAACAAGACTAAACAATCCAGAGACTATACAAGACTAACCAACAATCCAGAGACTATACAAGAGACTATACAAGACTAACCAACAATCCAGAGACTATACAAGACTAAACAACAATCAAGACACTATACAAGACTAACCAACAATCCAGAGACTATACAAAAGACTATACAAGACTAACCAACAATCCAGACACTATACAAGACTAACCAACAATCCAGAGACTATACAAGACTAAACAACAATCAAGAGACTATACAAGACTAACCAACAATCCAGAGACTATACAAGAGACTATACAAGACTAACCAACAATCCAGAGACTATACAAGACTAACCAACAATCCAGAGACTATACAAGACTAAACAACAATCAAGAGACTATACAAGACTAACCAACAATCCAGAGACTATACAAGACTAACCAACAATCCAGAGACTATACAAGACTAACCAACAATCCAGAGACTATACAAGACTAAACAACAATCCATAGACTATACAAAACTAACCAACAATCCAGAGACTATACAAGACTAAACAGCAATCCAGAGACTATACAAGACTAACCAGCAATCCAGAGACTATACAAGACTAAACAACAATCCAGAGACTATACAAGACTAAACAACAATTCAGAGACTATACAAGAGACTATACAAGACTAACTAACAATCCAGAGACTATACAAGACTAAACCTCAACAATCTGACTAAACAAGACTAAACAACAATCCAGAGACTATACAAGAGACTATACAAGACTAAACAACAATCCATAGACTATACAAGACTAACCAACAATCCAGAGACTATACAAGACTAACCAACAATCCAGAGACTATACAAGACTAAACAACAATCCATAGACTATACAAAACTAACCAACAATCCAGAGACTATACAAGACTAAACAGCAATCCAGAGACTATACAAGACTAACCAGCAATCCAGAGACTATACAAGACTAACCAACAATCCAGAGACTATACAAGACTAAACAACAATCCAGAGACTATACAAGAGACTATACAAGACTAAACAACAATCCATAGACTATACAAGACTAACCAACAATCCAGAGACTATACAAGACTAACCAACAATCAAAGAGACTATACAAGACTAAACAACAATCCAGAGACTATACAAGACTAAACAACAATCCAGAGACTATACAAGACTAACCAACAATCCAGAGACTATACAAGACTAAACAACAATCCAGAGACTATACAAGACTAAACAACAATTCAGAGACTATACAAGAGACTATACAAGACTAACCAACAATCCAGAGACTATACAAGACTAAACCTCAACAATCTGACTAAACAAGAATAACCAACAACCAATGAGTAAGCAAGACTAACCAACAATCCAGAGACTATACAAGACTAAACAATCCAGAGACTATACAAGAGACTACTATACAAGACTAACCAACAATCCAGAGACTATACAAGACTAACCAACAATCCAGAGACTATACAAGACTAACCAATAATCCAGAGACTATACAAGACTAAACAACAATCCAGAGACTATACAAGACTAACCAACAATCCAGAGACTATACAAGACTAAACAACAATCCATAGACTATACAAGACTAACCAACAATCCAGAGACTATACAAGACTAACCAACAATCCAGAGACTATACAAGACTAAACAACAATCCATAGACTATACAAGACTAACCAACAATCCAGAGACTATACAGGACTAAACAACAATTCAGAGACTATACAAGAGACTATACAAGACTAACCAACAATCCAGAGACTATACAAGACTAACCAACAATCCAGAGACTATACAAGACTAAACAACAATCCAGAGACTATACAAGAGACTATACAAGACTAAACAACAATCCAGAGACTATACAAGACTAACCAACAATCCAGAGACTATACAAGACTAACCAACAATCTAGAGACTATACAAGAGACTATACAAGACTAAACAACAATCCAGAGACTATACAAGACTATACAAACCAACAATCCAGAGACTATACAAGACTAAACAACAATCCATAGACTATACAAGATTAACCAACAATCCAGAGACTATACAAAGACTAACCAACAATCCAGAGACTATACAAGACTAACCAACAATCCAGAGACTATACAAGACTAAACAACAATCCAGAGACTATACAAGACTAACCAACAATCCAGAGACTATACAAGACTAAACCTCAACAATCTGACTAAACAAGACTAACCAACAACCAATGAGTAAGCAAGACTAACCAACAATCCAGAGACTATACAAGACTAAACAATCCAGAGACTATACAAGACTAACCAACAATCCAGAGACTATACAAGACTAAACAACAATCCAGAGACTATACAAGAGACTATACAAGACTAACCAACAATCCAGAGACTATACAAGACTAACCAACAATCCAGAGACTATACAAGACTAAACAACAATCCAGAGACTATACAAGACTAAACAACAATCCAGAGACTATACAAGACTAACCAACAATCCAGAGACTATACAAGACTAAACAACAATCCATAGACTATACAAGACTAACCAACAATCCAGAGACTATACAAGACTAAACAACAATCCAGAGACTATACAAGACTAAACAGCAATCCAGAGACTATACAAGACTAAACAACAATCCAGAGACTATACAAGACTAAACAGCAATCCAGAGACTATACAAGACTAACCAGCAATCCAGAGACTATACAAGAGACTATACAAGACTAACCAACAATCCAGAGACTATACAAGACTAAACAACAATCCAGAGACTATACAAGACTAAACAACAATCCATAGACTATACAAAACTAACCAACAATCCAGAGACTATACAAGACTAAACAGCAATCCAGAGACTATACAAGACTAACCAGCAATCCAGAGACTATACAAGACTAACCAACAATCCAGAGACTATACAAGACTAAACAACAATTCAGAGACTATACAAGAGACTATACAAGACTAACCAACAATCCAGAGACTATACAAGACTAACCAACAATCCAGAGACTATACAAGAGACTATACAAGACTAAACAACAATCCAGAAATTATACAAGACTAAACCTCAACAATCTGACTAAACAAGACTAACCAACAACCAATGAGTAAGCAAGACTAACCAACAATCCAGAGACTATACAAGACTAAACAATCCAGAGACTATACAAGACTAAACAACAATTCCAGAGACTATACAAGACTAAACAACAATCCAGAGACTATACAAGACTAACCAATAATCCAGAGACTATACAAGACTAAACAACAATCCAGAGACTATACAAGACTAACCAACAATCCAGAGACTATACAAGACTAAACAACAATCCATAGACTATACAAGACTAACCAACAATCCAGAGACTATACAAGACTAACCAACAATCCAGAGACTATACAAGACTAAACAACAATCCATAGACTATACAAGACTAACCAACAATCCAGAGACTATACAGGACTAAACAACAATTCAGAGACTATACAAGAGACTATACAAGACTAACCAACAATCCAGAGACTATACAAGACTAACCAACAATCCAGAGACTATACAAGACTAAACAACAATCCAGAGACTATACAAGAGACTATACAAGACTAAACAACAATCCAGAGACTATACAAGACTAACCAACAATCCAGAGACTATACAAGACTAACCAACAATCTAGAGACTATACAAGAGACTATACAAGACTAAACAACAATCCAGAGACTATACAAGACTAACCAACAATCCAGAGACTATACAAGACTAAACAACAATCCATAGACTATACAAGATTAACCAACAATCCAGAGACTATACAAAGACTAACCAACAATCCAGAGACTATACAAGACTAACCAACAATCCAGAGACTATACAAGACTAAACAACAATCCAGAGACTATACAAGACTAACCAACAATCCAGAGACTATACAAGACTAAACCTCAACAATCTGACTAAACAAGACTAACCAACAACCAATGAGTAAGCAAGACTAACCAACAATCCAGAGACTATACAAGACTAAACAATCCAGAGACTATACAAGACTAACCAACAATCCAGAGACTATACAAGACTAAACAACAATCCAGAGACTATACAAGAGACTATACAAGACTAACCAACAATCCAGAGACTATACAAGACTAACCAACAATCCAGAGACTATACAAGACTAAACAACAATCCAGAGACTATACAAGACTAAACAACAATCCAGAGACTATACAAGACTAACCAACAATCCAGAGACTATACAAGACTAAACAACAATCCATAGACTATACAAGACTAACCAACAATCCAGAGACTATACAAGACTAAACAACAATCCAGAGACTATACAAGACTAAACAGCAATCCAGAGACTATACAAGACTAAACAACAATCCAGAGACTATACAAGACTAAACAGCAATCCAGAGACTATACAAGACTAACCAGCAATCCAGAGACTATACAGAGACTATACAAGACTAACCAACAATCCAGAGACTATACAAGACTAAACAACAATCCAGAGACTATACAAGACTAAACAACAATCCATAGACTATACAAAACTAACCAACAATCCAGAGACTATACAAGACTAAACAGCAATCCAGAGACTATACAAGACTAACCAGCAATCCAGAGACTATACAAGACTAACCAACAATCCAGAGACTATACAAGACTAAACAACAATTCAGAGACTATACAAGAGACTATACAAGACTAACCAACAATCCAGAGACTATACAAGACTAACCAACAATCCAGAGACTATACAAGAGACTATACAAGACTAAACAACAATCCAGAAATTATACAAGACTAAACCTCAACAATCTGACTAAACAAGACTAACCAACAACCAATGAGTAAGCAAGACTAACCAACAATCCAGAGACTATACAAGACTAAACAATCCAGAGACTATACAAGACTAAACAACAATTCAGAGACTATACAAGACTAAACAACAATCCAGAGACTATACAAGACTAAACAACAATTCAGAGACTATACAAGACTAACCAACAATCCAGAGACTATACAAGACTAAACAATCCATAGACTATACAAGACTAACCAACAATCCAGAGACTATACAAGACTAACCAACAATCCAGAGACTATACAAGACTAAACAACAATCCAGAGACTATACAAGAGACTATACACGACTAAACAATCCATAGACTATACAAGACTAACCAACAATCCAGAGACTATACAAGACTAAACAACAATCCAGAGACTATACAAGACTAAACAACAATCCAGAGACTATACAAGACTAACCAACAATCCAGAGACTATACAAGACTAACCAACAATCCAGAGACTATACAAGACTAAACAACAATCCAGAGACTATACAAGACTAAACAACAATTCAGAGACTATACAAGAGACTATACAAGACTAACCAACAATCCAGAGACTATACAAGACTAAACCTCAACAATCTGACTAAACAAGACTAACCAACAACCAATGAGTAAGCAAGACTAAAAACAATCCAGAGACTATACAAGACTAAACAATCCAGAGACTATACAAGACTAACCAACAATCCAGAGACTATACAAGACTAACCAACAATCCAGAGACTATACAAGACTAAACAACAATCCAGAGACTATACAAGAGACTATACAAGACTAAACAACAATCCAGAGACTATACAAGACTAAACAACAATCCAGAGACTATACAAGACTAACCAACAATCCAGAGACTATACAAGACTAAACAACAATCCAGAGACTATACAAGACTAAACAACAATCCAGAGACTATACAAGACTAAACAACAATCCAGAGACTATACAAGACTAAACAACAATTCAGAGACTATACAAGAGACTATACAAGACTAACCAACAATCCAGAGACTATACAAGACTAAACCTCAACAATCTGACTAAACAAGACTAACCAACAACCAATGAGTAAGCAAGACTAAAAAACAATCCAGAGACTATACAAGACTAAACAATCCAGAGACTATACAAGACTAACCAACAATCCAGAGACTATACAAGACTAACCAACAATCCAGAGACTATACAAGACTAAACAACAATCCAGAGACTATACAAGACTAAACAACAATCCAGAGACTATACAAGACTAAACAACAATCCAGAGACTATACAAGACTAACCAACAATCCAGAGACTATACAAGACTAAACAACAATCCAGAGACTATACAAGACTAAACAACAATCCAGAGACTATACAAGACTAAACAACAATCCAGAGACTATACAAGACTAAACAACAATTCAGAGACTATACAAGAGACTATACAAGACTAACCAACAATCCAGAGACTATACAAGACTAAACCTCAACAATCTGACTAAACAAGACTAACCAACAACCAATGAGTAAGCAAGACTAAAAACAATCCAGAGACTATACAAGACTAACCAACAATCCAGAGACTATACAAGACTAACCAACAATCCAGAGACTATACAAGACTAAACAACAATCCAGAGACTATACAAGAGACTATACAAGACTAAACAACAATCCAGAGACTATACAAGACTAACCAACAATCCAGAGACTATACAAGACTAAACAACAATCCATAGACTATACAAGACTAACCAACAATCCAGAGACTATACAAGACTAACCAACAATCCAGAGACTATACAAGACTAAACAACAATCCATAGACTATACAAGACTAACCAACAATCCAGAGACTATACAAGACTAAACAACAATCCAGAGACTATACAAGAGACTATACAAGACTAAACAACAATCCAGAGACTATACAAGACTAACCAACAATCCAGAGACTATACAAGACTAACCAACGATCCCTTACTAAACAAGCCTGACCAACAACAAACCAGTAAATAAAAATAACCAACAACAAACGATGTAAATAAGACTAACAACAACCCTTTACTAAAAATCTGATCTGACCAAGAACAACCAATGAGTAAACAAGACTAACCAACAACAACCAATGAGTAAACAAGACTAATGAACAACAATCTGATTAAACAAGACTAACCAACAACATCCAAAGACTATACAAAACTAAACCACAACAACCTATGACTAAACAAGACTGACTAACAACAACCAATAAGTAAACAAGACTAACCAACAACAACCAATGAGTTAACAAGACTAACCAACAATATCCAAATACTGTACAAGACTAGACAACAACCAATGAGTAAACAAGACTAACCAACAATATCCAAATACTGTACAAGACTAGACAACAACCATTCACTAAACAAGCCTGACCAACAACCAATGAGTAAATGATAATAACCAACAACATCCAAAGACAATACAAGACTAATCAACAACAATCTATGCGAAACAAGACTGACTAAGAACGAGTAAACTACATGAGTAAACTAGACTAACCAACAATCCAGAGACTATACAAAACTAAACAACAACAATGCCTTACTTAATAAGCCTGACCAACAAACAAGTAAATAAAACTAACCAACAACAAACAATGTGTAAATAAGACTAACAACAATCCTTTACAAAAAAGTGATCAACAACAAATAATGAGTAAATAGGACTGACCAAGAATAACCGATGACTTTACAAGACTAACCAACAACAAACTGACTAAACAAGACTAACCAATAACAACCAATGAGTAAAGTAAACTAGACTAACCAACAACAAAAGACTATACAAGACTAAACCTCAACAATCTTACTAAACAAGACTAACCAACAACCAATGAGTAAGCAAGACTAAGCAACAATCCAGAGACTATACAAGACTAAACAATCCAGAGACTATACAAGACTAAACAACAATTCAGAGACTATACAAGACTAAACAACAATCCAGAGACTATACAAGACTAAACAGCAATCCAGAGACTATACAAGACTAAACAACAATTCAGAGACTATACAAGAGACTATACAAGACTAAACAGCAATCCAGAGACTATACAAGACTAAACAGCAATCCAGAGACTATACAAGACTAAACAACAATCCAGAGACTATACAAGACTAAACAGCAATCCAGAGACTATACAAGACTAAACAGCAATCCAGAGACTATACAAGACTAAACAGCAATCCAGAGACTATACAAGACTAAACAGCAATCCAGAGACTATACAAGACTAAACAGCAATCCAGAGACTATACAAGACTAAACAGCAATCCAGAGACTATACAAGACTAACCAACAATCCAGAGACTATACAAGACTAAACAACAATCCAGAGACCATATAAGACTAACCAACAATCCAGACTATACAAGAGTAACCAACAATCCAGAGACTATACAAGACTAAACAACAATCCAGAGACTATACAAGACTAAACAATCCAGAGACTATACAAGACTAACCAACAATCCAGAGACTATACAAGACTAACCAACAATCCAGAGACTATACAAGAGACTATACAAGACTAAACAACAATCCAGAGACTATACAAGACTAAACAACAATCCAGAGACTATACAAGACTAAACAACAATCCAGAGACTATACAAGACTAACCAACAATCCAGAGACTATACAAGACTAACCAACAATCCAGAGACTATACAAGAGACTATACAAGACTAAACAACAATCCAGAGACTATACAAGACTAAACAACAATCCAGAGACTATACAAGACTAAACAACAATCCAGAGACTATACAAGACTAACCAACAATCCAGAGACTATACAAGACTAACCAACAATCCAGAGACTATACAAGAGACTATACAAGACTAAACAACAATCCAGAGACTATACAAGACTAAACAACAATCCAGAGACTATACAAGACTAACCAACAATCCAGAGACTATACAAGACTAAACAACAATCCAGAGACTATACAAGAGACTATACAAGACTAAACAACAATCCAGAAACTATACAAGACTAAACAACAATCCATAGACTATACAAGACTAACCAACGATCCCTTACTAAACAAGCCTGACCAACAACAAACCAGTAAATAAAAATAACCAACAACAAACGATGTAAATAAGACTAACAACAACCCTTTACTAAAAATCTGATCTGACCAAGAACAACCAATGAGTAAACAAGACTAACCAACAACAACCAATGAGTAAACAAGACTAATGAACAACAATCTGATTAAACAAGACTAACCAACAACATCCAAAGACTATACAAAACTAAACCACAACAACCTATGACTAAACAAGACTGACTAACAACAACCAATAAGTAAACAAGACTAACCAACAACAACCAATGAGTAAACAAGACTAACCAGCAACCAGTTATTTGTGTCTAAAGATGAGGATCCAGTGAACAAGACCATGAATCAAGAACTTAGAAGACACAGTGAAATGGCAAAATAAAAAAACACAAACCATATAACATGTTAAGAAATTAATTGAAAATTCTTACAAAAAGGTATCTACAGATAAAAGTTGTCTACAAATAAGAGATTGCTGTTCTCTGATGACAGATGATGAGCATGCATGAAGATCTGTCAATTTATGAAAAGAGCTTCACTCTACTGTCACTGTATGTCTAAATGCATCATGCATGGAGCCCATTTGCAACTTCACTGCATGAATTTCTGAGGACAAGTGGCAAAACTGCACATGCATCTGAAAAATGCAACGTGAACAGGAGTTTCACCAGAGTTTCATCTGTCACAATGTCAACAGGATGAACAAGGTAACTTGCCAGGTTTTTCCTCAACAAGGAGAGGATCTCAAACCGCGCAGCTAGTGTTTCAGCTCCATTTCACCGCTCAATCATTTAGTCAGCTGACTGAAGGTGACACAAAATGATCCAGGGAAGGAGCCTGTCCGCAGGAAAGAAAAATCACAAATGAGATCTTAATTGTTTCTCCAGTTAATAGATAACATTGAGAGCAAATTGAGACTTTTCTCCTGATAAAAATATCTACTATCATCACATGTCTGCTTTAGAGTCAATGCCTCAAATCCTGCTCGGATTTGTCTACCAGAATATGACATATAGGAGTGTACATGATAAATAAAAGTATAATTTTATAATTCTAACATGTTCAGTTCTTAGAAACATTTTCTTTGTATTTCATGTTGGTTTAAAAATATTTTAATAACTATGTTAAATAATTGAACATTTTCCTTACACCTTGAATACATACACATCTTAAAGTTTTATAATGTTTACAAATATCATGAATTATTAATCTATAAATATGTGGTGTAAAGGTGTATTCAAGTAATTTGTAGGTATGAATAGCATTTTAATTATTTAAATTAATAGACCAAAAAGAGGGTGTCACATCATTGATCCACAAATGTCAGCAATCACACCAGATTTCAATAAAAACACACACATTTCTCTGAGAAATTCGCTAAAGGCAAAGTTGACACATAAAAGAGCCATATGTCCATTAAGTCTCATAAGCTATGAAAGAACAACCTCTGAGCAATAAAACGTCTCTCTGGGGGTGAAGAAATGTGAGATGGTGTGTCAAAGCTGGGAAGGTCAGCTCCGATTTTCCATCAGAGGCTTGTCTGATTCAGGTGGGGCTTAAAGCATTTGCCCTTAACATCCATAATTCATCTCGTCATATTGTATGAAATGTAGCCCACTCATGTAAGACAGGGCTGGTCTTCTCAAGCATGAACATGGCTAGTGTAATACCAGCAGAACTAGCAGAATAAAAGTAAATGTTGACTGTTTCAAGCAGTATGTGCATAAGATTATTCAGACCTTTGATTTCTGATCTTTGACAGGTGTCAGTTGCTCCGCACAGGGCAGGAGAAGATAGGGAGAGGAGGAGAGAGAGAAAAGACAAGTGAAGGGGCAGGTTGAGAGGAGACGTGAATTGGGTGAGGGGAGGGAGGCTATGGATCAATAGCTCAGGCTTTTCAAGAGCTGCATCATAACCAGAGCTAACATCTGGCATTCACTGACATTTTCTGTTAGCCTGGTAAATGTCAGGGGTGCTAACAAACAAACCCACCAGTATGCTCTTTGCCCCCCACACTCACATGCTCCTCAAATGTTGAAGCAGTGTGAACCCATGAAAGCCCACTTGTCTGCTCTCCATATCCTGATGCCTGACTCGGATGGGCGGAGCAAATGAAGAGTTCAGTGGCAGCCATGTAAGCAAAACCTTGTAAAACCCAAAGTATACTTAGTTTTTTTTTTTTTTTTTTTTACAGTTGAAAATGGGGAATGGGATAGGTATCTATACATAAAAACATGTTAAAAGGTTTCCCAGACATTATCATATTTTAATGTGGCTTTCAGATAACAAAAAGAAAAATCTATTAATTTGAATTTAAAAGCAAATCTCTAGAACAGTGTTTCTCAACTAACCTTCCAGGGGAAGTCTTAATTTGTTTTTAAATGTGGTTATATTAACATAACTCATTTGAATTAAAATGCTAAAAACACTCAAATAAAAATGTACAACATTAAAGTGACTTTGTGATGTGATGTGTGTGATGTGTAAACATGCTTCATTAAAGGGTTAGTTCACCCAAAAATGTCGTTCGACACCCGTAAGACCTTTGTTCATCTTCTGAACACAAATGAAGATATTTTTGTTGAAATCCGATGGCTCAGAAAGGCCTCCATTGGCAACAATGACATTTCCTCTCTCAAGACCCATAAAAGGCACTAAAGACGTCATTACTAAGTCCATCTCACTACAGTGGTTCTACAATCATTTTATGAAGTGTCGAGAATAGTTTTTGTGCGCACCACGATGCATGCACGAGAATATGACGTAGAGCCGGCGTTCTGACACATGTTCTGACAAACTTTGTTTACAAGCAGAGGAAGACACGCCGTATCTAAGTTGTTGAATTCTACATTGATTGTGTTTTAGGTCTTGGCGTAGTGCTCAAAATGGTGGTAAAGTGTGCATTTCCTGGGTGCCTGAACCGTGAGAAACGTCATATTCTCGTGCATGCTTCGTCAGTTCACGTCAGAGGCCCAGAATAAAGCTGAATAAAGTCATTATTTAGATATGTTTTTTTTTTTTTTGCGCACAAAAACTAATTCTCGTCGCTTCATAAAATGATTGTAGAACCACTGTAGTGAGATGGACTTTGTAACGACATCTTTAGTACCTTTTATGGGTCTTGAGAGAGGAAATGTCATTGCTGCCAATGGAGGCCTTTCTGAGCCATCGGATTTCAACAAAAATATCTTAATTTGTGTTCAGAAGATGAACGAAGGTCTTATGAGTGTCGAACGACATGAGGGTGAGTAATTAATGACAGCATTTTCATTTTTGGGTGAACTAACCCTTTAAGACATATTTCAACTTGGGTAAAAAAAGCTGCACTTATCAAGTGATTTATTTGAGTTTACGTAAACCTTTACTTGACTTTCACTCTGACAGAAATCCCCCTTCAATCATAGTCTTTTACTTTTACACAATTTCAGCATATGCTGCATTTGAAGCCCCTCACGCTGAGCCCTTTTAGACCTGTTGTCTGAAACCTGGCTCCCCTTGAAATATTCGGCCTGAGATCATTGCGCTTGCTCACGCCTCGTTAGCCAGCCTGCACTTGGCCTCAACTCTTCCAGGTCACGTCCAAGCGATCTGTGCATCTGCCCATCTGCACCACAGATACAGACCATTTCCTGCTGTGCATATGTTTCAATTATTTTTTTCATATATATACTGTGCATTTATATATACACTCACCTAAAGGATTATTAGGAACACCATACTAATACTGTGTTTGACACCCTTTCGCCTTAGATGCTCTATTGGGTTGAGATCTGGTGACTGTGGGGGCCTTTTTAGTACAGTGAACTCATTGTTATGTTCAAGAAACCAATTTGAAATGATTCGAGCTTTGTGACATGGTGCATTATCCTGCTTGAAGTAGCCATCAGAGAATGGGTACATGGTGGTCATAAAGGGATGAACATGGTCAGAAACAATGCTCAGGTAGGCCGTTGCATTTAAACGATGCCCAATTGGCACTAAGGGGCCTAAAGTGTGCCAAGAAAACATCCCCCACACCATTACACCACCACCACCAGCCTGCACAGTGATAACAAGGCATGATGGATCCATGTTCTCATTCTGTTTATGCCAAATTCTGACTCTACCATCTGAATGTCTCAACAGAAATCGAGACTCATCAGAACAGGCAACATTTTTCCAGTCTTCAACTGTCCAATTTTGGTGAGCTTGTGCAAATTGTAGCCTCTTTTTCCTATTTGTAGTGGAGATGAGTGGTACCCGGTGGGGTCTTCTGCTGTTGTAGCCCATCCGCCTCAAGGTTGTGCATGTTGTGGCTTCACAAATGCTTTGCTGCATACCTCGGTTGTAACGAGTGGTTATTTCAGTCAAAGTTGCTCTTCTATCAGCTTGAATCAGTCGGCCCATTCTCCTCTGACCTCTAGCATCAACAAGGCATTTTCGCCCACAGGACTGCCGCATACTGGATGTTTTCCCCTTTTCACACCATTCTTTGTAAACCCTAGAAATGCGTTGTTGTGCGTGAAAATCCCAGTAACTGAGCAGATTGTGAAATACTCAGACTGGCCCGTCTGGCACCAACAACCATGCCACGCTCAAAATTGCTTAAATCACCTTTCTTTCCCATTCTGACATTCAGTTTGGAGTTCAGGAGATTGTCTTGACCAGGACCACACCCCTAAATGCATTGAAGCAACTGCCATGTGATTGGTTGATTAGATAATTGCATTAATGGGAAATTAAACAGGTGTTCCTAATAATCCTTTAGGTGAGTGTATATTAAATGCATTACAATGTTTTTTTTTTTTTTTTTACATAATTTGACTAAATTACAGTTTAATTGGAAATGATGCACAATGAAATATTATGATATTCTGAAATAAAAATAAAGCATTTATATTGATTTCTCTTTGCCCATACATGTGATTTTACCACACATCACATGTATGGGTCTGGGGAGTAAAACAGTTAAATCTATACATAAGAGGCAAGGTCAAAAGTTTCCCAGACATTAGCATATTTTAATGTGGCTTTCAGATAACAAAAATAAAAATCTATTAATAATCTAGAACAGATTTTTAAATTTAAAAATCTAAAATCATAACTCATTTTAATTAAAATGCTAAAAACACTCAAATAAAAATGTATAACATTACAGTGACATTTCAGTTTATTTTTATTACAACAGAGGTAGTTAGATAGGAGGGACTTGAATATTGTCTTGGACAAATGGGGTCCTCCTTGGAGTCAAAAAGGTTAAGAACCACTGTGCTAGAACTTGTAGAAACGTCTTTAATTAGTAAATAGTTCATTATAGTAGAAGTGACCAATTTTTGGAGGCTCTCAATAGAAGCTAGCCTAGAAATCTAGACGCATCCTAGCGGCAGCAAATATAATTTGCAACTCTCTGTTAAATTATTAGAAACTCTCCGTTGGCTTGCGAGCTGGAAAAAACAAACTCTGGTCAGGCCAATCACATTGTGTATAGAGTCAGTGGGCGGGCTTAACATAATGACAGCAAAGTTGCCGAGGTTCCTCATGCTACTTGAAAACAAAGAAGCTGGCGAACAGCAGTCTTTCGAATCAGCTTTGGCTGCGACTCTGGAAGACTTGGAGTTAAGCTTTTCTTTGAGAAAAGAATAAAGAACGGCATTCTTAAAAAAGGAAGATGTGTTCAGAGTTTTGCTGACAGTATACAGCAAAAGTTTAATCTATCAACTAGCTCCGCTTCACCTTCTTCATTGCTCTGGTTGGTTGTAGCGCTATCCTATTGAGTGCAGAGGGATTTTAAAAGACAACCGTTTATCCCGGCCCCCAATTGAGCCCTGCCAACGGTGTGTTCCCAGACCCAACATCTTGATGTGGGTCTGGCTTGTCAGGCTAAATAGAAGCATTAAGCTTATATTTTTCCCTGCCTAGACACCCTTGGAAATTACACATTTCATGCCTTTCAAGTATTAACAAAAGCACCGCTGTTTCTTTTGAATATTACTGTGTGCTAAGATGGCCACCATTTTGGCTGGTTTGCATATTTTTGTAGTCTATTGAAGTACATATGCCTAATTGGTTGAATGGTATGTGTGGGCAGCATGTGTGTGTGACAGGACAGCGATGACTCAGTAAATGAGTCATTGAGCTGAGGTGAGAAGGAACACTTTCTTCAGGTCCTCCACATCACCTGCTGAACGCTCCACCAGTTTCCCAGCATCCCTTTCTTTCCTTTACAAGCATATCTGTTCCCCATTTATTTATGATTCCATTTTCCCTCTATTCCTGGTTCTAATCATTATTTACCGCTCTCCACTCGCTCTTTTGCTCTCCCTCTCTCCTGATTATTTGTCTCTGCTGAGGTTCTCTTTGATTATGCCCAGCATCTCTGTCCCTGTGCAACTCAGGTATTTATAGCCACAGTTCACTGTGAGGGAGAAACACAAATGGCTGCAAATTAAATTTGAGCTTTTATGAAAATGTGACACGGCCAGATTTAGAGCCGACCGGTGGTCTCTGGAAAAAAGCAAGAAAGTACCTCCCATTAGCCAACATCGCTATGATGGCAACAGTGAGGGCATAAATGCTTCCCAGTGGGGTACAGAAAACATTCCATGTATCAAAGTAATACAAAACACTTTAGGATAGGATAATGAATCACAACCCCAGAGGAAGCCTTAAGGTGGCAAAAACTGAATTAAGTGCGATAGTCGTTTCTTCTCTATTTTGACATGTATGTGAGTGAAATGTATAAATCTAGACGCATCCTAGCAGCAACAAATATAATTTGCAGCCAGGGCGTCTTGGAACTCTCTGTTGGCTTGCGAGCTGGAAAAGCCAAACTCTGGTCAGGCCAATCACATCGTATATAGAGTCGGTGGGCGGGCTTAACATAATGACGGCAGAGTTGCGATGGTTCCACGTGCTACTTGAAAACAAAGAAGCTGGCGAACAGCGGTCTTTCGAATTGGCTTTGGCCGCGACTCTGGAAGACTTGGAGTTAAGCTTTTCTTTGAGAAAAGAACAAGGAACGGCACTGAAGTCATTCTTACAAAAGGAAGATGTGTTCTGAGCTTCACCTTCTTCGTTGCTCTGGTTGGTTGGTTGAAAGACAACTGTTTATCCCGCCCCTCGGATTGAACCCTGCTAACAGTGTGTTCCCAGACCCAACATCTTGATTTATCTCAGAGAAATGGGATAACCTATCACAGGTGAGAATGTGTTGGTTTGTGTTTTTCCCAATAGGAATTTTACATAGGCTTTTGGATTATCGCAAAAAACAAACTCTGTAATCAACACAAGTTTATGATACTTACACGTTTTCTCCATCAAGATAATTTTCACAGATGAACACAACTTTTATGAATTTTGAAGCCTAAATGCAGTCAGAAGTGAAAAGCTGAAGGTAGGCTATAAACGAACAACACCACGGTCGCTCGACTTCAACGTTACCATCACTAAGCTTCCAACAACTCTTTCGGTTTTTATCTAAAAATGTTTTCCCATAACGTTTGAGTTGGACAAGTTTATAAGTACACAAAAATAAGCATAATGAGGTTGAAAAAGCAGACTGAGGTCTGGACTGAGGTACCCTGTTTGGCGTGATGATGTTTAATGTCCCAGACAGTGGCCTACAAAGTGATGTCATACCTATACCACTCTATTGCAGGAATATAATATTGAATATTTTGAATTTGGACTGCAGTACCCATTTCAACCAATAACTATCAATATTACATACAGCACATAGTGTTTTTACTTGTACTATGGTAACTTTTAATGTCATGTTAGTGGATGCCTTCATCTTGTTGAACTGAATAGTTTAGCACAATCATCTGCTGAAGACTATTGCAGATATACACTCACCTAAAGGATTATTAGGAACACCTGTTCAATTTCTCATTAATGCAATTATCTAATCAACCAATCACATGGCAGTTGCTTCAATGCATTTAGGGGTGTGGTCCTGGTCAAGACAATCTCCTGAACTCCAAACTGAATGTCAGAATGGGAAAGAAAGGTGATTTAAGCAATTTTGAGCGTGGCATGGTTGTTGGTGCCAGACGGGCCGGTCTGAGTATTTCACAATCTGCTCAGTTACTGGGATTTTCACATACAACCATTTCTAGGGTTTACAACGAAAAGGGAAAAACATCCAGTATGCGGCAGTCATGTGGGCGAAAATGGCTTGTTGATGCTAGAGGTCAGAGGAGAATGGGCCGACTGATTCAAGCTGATAGAAGAGCAACTTTGACTGAAATAACCACTCGTTACAACCGAGGTATGCAGCAAAGCATTTGTGAAGCCACAACACGCACAACCTTGAGGCGGATGGGCTACAACAGCAGAAGACCCCACCGGGTACCACTCATCTCCACTACAAATAGGAAAAAGAGGCTACAATTTGCACAAGCTCACCAAAATTGGACAGTTGAAGACTGGGAAAATGTTGCCTGTTCTGATGAGTCTCGATTTCTGTTGAGACATTCAGATGGTAGAGTCAGAATTTGGCGTAAACAGAATGAGAACATGGATCCATCATGCCTTGTTACCACTGTGCAGGCTGGTGGTGGTGGTGTAATGGTGTGGGGGATGTTTTCTTGGCACACTTTAGGCCCTTTAGTGCCAATTGGGCATCGTTTAAATGCCACGGCCTACCTGAGCATTGTTTCTGACCATGTCCATCTCTTTATGACCACCATGTACCCATTCTCTGATGGCTACTTTCAGCAGGATAATGCACCATGTCACAAAGCTCGAATCATTTCAAATTGATTTCTTGAACATGACATTGAGTTCACTGTACTAAAATGGCCCCCACAGTCACCAGATCTCAACCCAATAGAACATCTTTGGGATGTGGTAGAACGGGAGCTTCATGACCTGGATGTGCATCCCACAAATCTCCATCAACTGCAAGATGCTATCCTATCAATATGGGCCAACATTTCTAAAGAATGCTTTCAGCACCTTGTTGAATCAATGCCACGCAGAATTAAGGCAGTTCTGAAGGCGAAAGGGGGTCAAACACAGTATTAGTATGGTGTTCCCAATAATCCTTTAGGTGAGTGTAGATATTGATATATACGTCTAACTACGGTGGCAACTTGCTCACAAATGTTCACGGACCGGCTTTGACTGGTCCAATATGGTGGATAGCTTATGTACACTCACCTAAAGGATTATTAGGAACACCTGTTCAATTTCTCATTAATGCAATTATCTAATCAACCAATCACATAGCAGTTGCTTCAATGCATTTAGGGGTGTGGTCCTGGTCAAGACAATCTCCTGAACTCCAAACTGAATGTCAGAATGGGAAAGAAAGGTGATTTAAGCAATTTTGAGCGTGACATGGTTGTTGGTGCCAGACGGGCCGGTCTGAGTATTTCACAATCTGCTCAGTTACTGGGATTTTCACGCACAACCATTTCTAGGGTTTACAAAGAATGGTGTGAAAAGGGAAAAACATCCAGTATGCGGCAGTCATGTGGGTGAAAATGCCTTGTTGATGCTAGAGGTCAGAGGAGAATGGGCCGACTGATTCAAACTGATAGAAGAGCAACTTTGACTGAAATAACCACTCGTTACAACCGAGGTATGCAGCAAAGCATTTGTGAAGCCACAACACGCACAACCTTGAGGCGGATGGGCTACAACAGCAGAAGACCCTACCGGGTACCACTCATCTCCACTACAAATAGGAAAAAGAGGCTACAATTTGCACAAGCTCACCAAAATTGGACAGTTGAAGACTGGAAAAATTTTGCCTGGTCTGATGAGTCTCGATTTCTGTTGAGACATTCAGATGGTAGAGTCAGAATTTGGCGTAAACAGAATGAGAACATGGATCCATCATGCCTTGTTACCACTGTGCAGGCTGGTGGTGGTGGTGTAATGGTGTGGGGGATGTTTTCTTGGCACACTTTAGGCCCCTTAGTGCCAATTGAGCATCGTTTAAATGCCACGGCCTACCTGAGCATTGTTTCTGACCATGTCCATCCCTTTATGACCACCATGTACCCATTCTCTGATGGCTACTTCCAGCAGGATAATGCACCATGTCACAAAGCTCGAATCATTTCAAATTGGTTTCTTGAACATGACAATGAGTTCACTGTACCAAAATGGACCCCACAGTCACCAGATCTCAACCCAATACAGCATTTTTGGGATGTGGTGGAACGGGAGCTTCGTACCCTGGATGTGCATCCCACAAATCTCCATCAACTGCAAGATGCTATCCTATCAATATGGGCCAACATTTCTAAAGAATGCTTTCAGCACCTTGTTGAATCAATGCCACGTAGAATTAAGGCAGTTCTGAAGGCGAAAGGGGGTCAAACACAGTATTAGTATGGTGTTCCTAATAATCCTTTAGGTGAGTGTATCTATGTTTAACACGGCCCATTGGCCCCTGCTGGTAGAAGCCACATCATTATTTGGGCATGACAAATGTTTTTGTAAATAACATTATATTATAGTAATGTTTTAACTAATATACTTTGGAGGCTAAAACAAATATTATTAAATGACTAACTACATCTTTAATAGTCAAAAACACATGCTCCTTTATAATTATTTAGGCTACATATTATTATATTATATAATTAAAATATATTTAATTTATCTGCAGTTATTGGATTAAAAAACATTAATATTGTGAAATATTACATTTGAAAATAACTGCCTTTTGTTTTAGTATATTTTAAAGTGTCATTTATTCCTTTGATGGCAAAGCTGAATTTTCTGCAGCCATTACAGTCTTCAGTGTCACAACGAAAATAATTTCAATATGCTGATTTGGCTGTCAGTGCTAATCATTTGGCACTAGCTTACAACTATAGCATTCATGAATAGAGACTACCCTTAGAGAGAGCAAAAAAAGAACATTCGTTATTTGTTTTGTGTTTGTCTCTCACTCCCTCACAGCTCATAGTCAATGGAGCTGAGAGTCCCTCACGCTCTGATTCTCTCCACGGTCTTTTGTCACTATTAGCAACCGCCCGCTCATATCACAGCTAGAGTCTGGATCACATGAGTTCATGTGAAGAGAGGGAGAGGGAGAGGATGTGGTCACTGCAAAAAGAGCTTCATACCTCAGTATGTCAGAACGAGGGGCGGATGAAATCATCATCTTCTGTCTGTAGTAAATAGTCAGTTTGTCATATTTAGCTACTTACAGTGTCTGGGGATCATGATGAAATCGGAAGTGGGCAGAAATCAATGTGTGCTTAAAATGTTGATATCTATTAAAATCAACTATTCAATTATTAAAACATTTATTTACATAGTTCGATATATACCATTCAAAAATTTGAGGTTGGTAAGATTTTTTAATGTTTGTGAAGGAAGTCTCTTATATGCTCTCAAAGTCTGCATTTATTTAATAAAACATACAGTAAAAATACTGATATTGTGAAACATTATTACAATTTAAAACAAAGGTTTAAAAAGTAGCTAATTCCTGTGATGGCTAAGCTGAATTTTCAGCATCATTACTCCAGTCTTCAGTGTCACATGAGCCTTCAGAAATCATTCTAACATGCTGATTTGATGCTCAGATTTCTTATTGTCAGTGTTGTAAACAGTTGTGGTAAGCTGCTTCATTTTTTTCTGGAAACCATGCATTCTTTGAGTAGAAAGTAGGGTAGCGCATAACACGAGTTACGTAATCAAATTACTTTTGTAAGTAACTTTTACTTTTAAATTTACAACAAAATATCTGAGTTACTTTTTCAAATAAGTAACACACATTATTTTTTATTTATTTTTGACTGACACCTCTCCGGTCCCCATGTTGTTGAGAAACCGTGAGTAAAGTGCAGAGGAGTTGTGTGCGCTGTGTGTGAACATGATGCACTCTAAAAAATGCTGGGTTAAAAACAACCTAAGTTGGATTGAAAATGGACTAACCCAGCGATTGGGTTGTTTTAAGCAAACATTTAACCCACATTTAATTGTGGTTACTGTAGTTCTAGACTAAAAGTGAGTATGCATTTACTAATCTCACTTGCACAAAAACCGATTCCGTATTTCTCAAAATGAATCAAAACAGTCAAATACAAACCCAGAGTATTACGCAAACCTGCATTAATTAAATAAGGTAAATACTAACTTCATGTATTTAATGTCACTTTATTAACCAATGTCTTTACTGCGGACCTTTGAATTTATATGATATATATGATTATATGATTTTATAGTGTTGAACTTTCTTAATAATAATAATTAATTAGTTACATTTATATAGCGCTTTTCTGGGTACTCAAAGTGCTTTACATGGAAGGGGGGAATCTCCTCAACCACCACCAATGTGCAGCATCCACCTGGATGATGCAACGGCAGCCATATTGAGCCAGAACGCCCACCACACACCAGCTGATTGGTGGAGAGGAGACAGAGTGATGAAGCCAATCAGTATATGGGGATGATTAGGAGGCCATGATGGACAGGGGCCAATGGGCAAATTTGGCCAGGATGCCAGAGTTACACGACTACTCTTTTTCCGAAGAACATCCTGGGATTTTTTATGACCACAGTGAGTCAGGACCTCGGTTTAACATCTCATCCGAAGGATGGTGCTTGTTACCGTATAGTGTCCCCATCACTATACTGGGGCGTTAGGACCCACACAGACCACAGGGTGAGCGCCCCCTACTGGCCTGACTAACACCTCTTCCAGCAGCAACCTAATTTTCCCAGGAGGTCTCCCTGCTTAGCTTCAGTGGGAAACCAGTCTTGGGTTACAGGGTGATATGGCTGCTTCTTCTGAGTCCCATTCTTCTGCAATCCAGAATGGCAGGTGGTTTGTACAGGTGTCAATCTACATTTCCTTCAGCCTGAGGCTTACTCATTTCACTTTTGGTGTGAAAGAACCTTTACATTTAACAAAAATAGAACTTTACGCTACTGATAAACAAACAAGCAAGCACTACTCAGGTGAGAAAACCCCCCCAAAGTAATATGACAAGTAATGTAATTAGTTACTTTTTTAGGGAGTAACGCAACACTTTTAGATGTAACTTTCCCCAACACTACTTTTGATCAATTTAATGCATCCATGCTGAATAAAATAACTTATTTATTTAAAAAAATCTAACTGACCCCAAACGTTTGAATGGCAGAGTGTGTATATATTGTAAATATACATCTTATCTCTGAAAACAAAGCTTAGTACAATTAAACAATTTAGCTTCTCAAGTAAATGTATTTGTTTAGATATTGTCACTGGAAAATAAGACGAATGTGAAAATAATGGCAGTGTAAAAAAACAAGCAGAATTAAGAACGCACGCAAAGAAGATCCTACCAAAATGAGATCTAATTTCCTGCAAATGATGCATTTTAACAGTATGAAAGGATGAAGTTCTGTATACAGTATTTCCGATGATGATTTGATTATATTCCAGAAAGTGCATTTGCAAGTTAAAGTACACTGCATTTAGCAGTAGTCCAGACCTTTACGCTGCTGCTCTCATACCTGTTGTCTTTGTACAATGTGGCACTGTGTCCCACTTTCACAGCAGAAATCCTCAGTTACAAAAGTGCCTTACATACTATTCCGTCATGTCGGTCAGAGAGTACACACATTGCTTGTTTCTGCTCTGGGGACCCAGAGAGTAGCTAATTGTGTATATAGTGTGGCCTTTTGAGTCGGCTCACCAGCCAATCAGAGGCCACTGTGACTTTGCCAAGGATGTTCTGATTCTTCACTCGGATATAAATGTATTTTCGTGCCCACGGCGATGCGTCTCCATCGCTGCGAATAAGCAATAACAGTGAGCTAATCAGAGCAGTTTATAGTTATTTTTTGTTGGCTGGCTTATTGGATGATTATTAGGCTTTATGTAAGCTGTAAATGATTTCACATTGAGACTTTCATCGATTTCATCTCTGATGCTTTCCTGTGGAGTTTCATAACTAAACAAACATCAGGCGTGTGCAAATACAACAAAAACAATGTCTTTCAAAGAGATCCGAGTCCAAAGAGAATGCAGGAGTTGAGTGATGTACTGACAGCTGAGCACACTTTGATTCTAAACAAAGGGAATATGGACAATATTTGGCAGTATAGAAGAAAGTGGGATTTTCTCTGCCTTCTTTGGAGCTTTGAGAGCTCCCATCAACCAGACATGGGCACAGACTAAGCCAGGATTAAAAGAAAGCGCTTGACCTACTTGCTTTTTATGAGAACGCTGCGGCTGCCTGTCTTTCCTTTTCAATCATTGAAAAGCACGTTGTGTAGGTTTATCCTGTTTGAGACTGTAATTACGGCAAGTGGCTTACCGTTTCGGAGAACCCTCGTGACAGTGGAGCAATTTAAATCAATTATCAATACTATTTCCTGGAGGTCTTAGATTTCTACTAGTTTGCAGTCTGTGGAAGCACACTAGCTGAGCACACTAACTTAACACGCATTTGCTAGTGTCTGCCTTTATAAGCAGGCAATTTGTCATTCTAAGTAGTATGGTCTCAGTGTGTTGTTTTGCACAAAGGCTGAGCAAAAAACAAAAACAAAAAAAAAATCCCAAAAAGGACATTTTCCCTCAAAGAATCGCTGACTTGCAGTGGCGGCGCTAGGCCGGGGCTTGCTGGGGCTATAGCCCTACCAGAAATGTGCTTAGCACCAGCACACTGACTGTTGCGCCTCATCTGCTTTTCAGTTTCTCATGCCGAATCAAGTTAAAAGTTCAACTTTAAAAAACAAAAAACGTCTGGACACCCTGAGCTCTTTTCCATTTTGTTCACATTCTTACAAGCACAAGCTTGTAGCTCACGCATCATTATCTGTTCCAGCCAGTAGGTGGAACTGTCCAAAATACATATACACAGATGTCTGTATGTCTATGGGACTGTAAGTCGACAAGTTTCAGTAAACCGTTATTGATTTAAAGGGCTGATGATGTAATAATGAAGATGTTCAGCAGAATTGATACTGTGCTTAACAACTGTGCACACTTTACAATGTGACTGTCTGTAATTTAAGGTAAAATGGAAAATGAAATATAATACAATATAATACAATGCAACAAATACAAGGTATTGAAGTTATTGAAGTTTTCCTGCCGTCGCCACTGCTGACTTGGGTACTGAAATTTGTACTCGGCAGTGAGAATACTGAAAATTTTCCTTAGAGGACAGTGGAAAGAAATCATATATTTGTTAAAAGAACAGTAAACAAGGTGCTTCCTATAATAAATCCTATATATACAGTTGTGGTCATTTTTATAAACACCTTGCAGAATCTGCAAAACATTAGTAGAAAATAAGAGTGATTATAAAACTTTAGTACTGCCCTAAATAAGCTATTTCACATAACAGATGTTTGCATATAATCCACAAGACAAATAGCTGAATTTGAAAAAAATCAGGTGAAAAAAAAAGAAGAATGTCGGGCTGAGAAATAATAATAATAATCATTTTTATATAAATTATTTATGTATTTAAATAATACAATTATCTATGTATTTATTTATTTTAACAAAGCTGTGTGTCAAGGTCAGTAAGTCTCTTAAAATAATATTTTATATTTACATAATTTTACCTTTTTAAGACAAGACAACATTTGTTCAGGTTGTAAAATGTCATAAGTTGCAACTTCCCAAAATTGTAATGATATGTATGACTTAATTCATACCTTGAACAAAATATTTTAAGTTAAGCAGTTTTATATATCTAGGATTGATGGCAACAATTTTGTAACCATATTATCGTTCTTGTATTATGGTAAAAAAATTATCGTCACTATATATATATATATATATATATATATATATATATATATATATATATAAATTATAAAAGTTACATACATTTTCTAGTTATTTTCAGAAAATATTTACTCTGGTAAATATTGATCTTGAGTCAAACTCTCAGCATAGTGATGTCGGATTGGAGAGCAAATTATAAGTTTTAATGAACCAGTTCACAAATGTATCCAAATTATTAATTATCGAATCAGCCTGAATTCCGATAACTTTTGGATGTGGATGATTTTTAATCCTTAGCCAGTTCATCACAAACACATCTTAGAAAAGTCATGGAAATTCAATGTTCAAAATGTATGGAAAAAGCGATATATGGGCAATACAGAAATTGCTTGTTATACAGGCAATGTGAGCAACACGGATGATATGCGCAATAGACTAATGACCAGGATGAAGATGAGGAAAAAGAAGAAGAGGAAGACTAAAGAGAGCGATGGGAAGAAAGAAACCCACGAGGTAAACTAATCACCAAATATGCAATGCAATTTTCTGGCTCTGTGCCTCCATCCTCTCCGTCTCCAGGGCTCCTTTACTATTCTGCTCACACACACAGTCTCATGCCCACTCCATCTATCAGACTATACCATTTCACAACCACCCCCTCCCGCTGACAAACCCTACTGGACACATCCACTCCGCCTTCCCGCATAGGGGAGTTTGGGAGTGGAGAAATGGGAGAGGTAAATCAGAAGGGGAACAGGATGCTGGGAGGAACACAAGAAGATTTGTGCGCTCTGGGGACAATTGTAGACTTTGTTTAGACAGCAAAAAAGGGCATTGCGCAAAAGAACGGCAGCTGCTTTGCTCTGCGCAGGTCTCTCAGGAGGGAGTGCGTAAAGAGTGTTTGATAGTGCATCTGTAATGTTTGAGGGCGCGTTGATCATGTTCCTCTCTCCCCCGACACCTCGCAGCTTAGTGCTGCCTTTATGATGATGATAGATGTTTGCGTCAAGAACATCTACACAGTGCTTTCATGCAAACGTTCAAAGGTTTATTCTGTCAAAAACACATAAATCAGGATGGAAATGCCTCGTGTCCCATTTCCGACATGCTTAGCTGCGAGATAATAAGGGGAACAAATGTGCTGTTTTGAATTGCTTCCCATGGGGAGGACGCCCGGGGAAGCATGAATCAGTTACGCCTCACCAAAATACTGCTTGCAAATAAAGACGCTGCAGTTGTTCATGTGAATGTTTGATTTTGTGAACCTTTGAGAGGGATTTCCCCGCCATCACCGTGTCTCAAATCATCTATCGAAATGCACACTTTCCTGGCCCTGTTGTTGGGCCCAGGTTAGATGCTTTAACTTGGTTGGGTTAGTACTGGTCACACTGCGAGCTCAGAGGTGGCTGACCGACCGCAAGGTGTCTCCTGACACTGAGCGTATGTCCTATGAGTCAGTCTGACCATGACAACAGACTGTGACAGACAAGTCATCAGCTTGCAGTGCTGCTGGATACCAGGATCTTGTGTCACGCAATTTTCAGAGCTGTACTAAGAATAAATAGCTTGCTTCATAATTTCCATGTAACGAGTTTACACTTATTTTGTGTGCTGTCCGAGGGGAGGGCTCAGAGCTTGGAATTTGGTGAACCCAGAGTACTCCCCCATCCCAGATTGGGATAGGAATAGTTAGAAGTGAGGAGCTGGGGTGGTGGAGGGAAGCTGGTAAACTGCTGTATATATACACATCTTAACTTGTTAATTGAGTTGATTATCTGAATGTGCTCCTCACAAACTTTGTTAATAAAACATCATATTATTCAAGTATCAAAGCTTGGGATCCCAAATCATGTACAAACCCGATTCCAAAAATTTGGGACACTGTACAAATTGTGAATAAAAAAGGAATGCAATAATTTACAAATCTCATAAACTTATATTTTATTCACAATAGAATATAGATAACATATCAAATGTTGAAAGTGAGACATTTTGAAATGTCATGCCAAATATTGGCTCATTTTGGATTTCATGAGAGCTACACATTCCAAAAAAGTTGGGACAGGTAGCAATAAGAGGCCGGAAAAGTTAAATGTTCATATAAGGAACAGCTGGAGGACCAATTTGCAACTTATTAGGTCAATTGGCAACATGATTGGGTATAAAAAGAGCCTCTCAGAGTGGCAGTGTCTCTCAGAAGTCAAGATGGGCAGAGGATCACCAATTCCCCCAATGCTGCGGCCAAAAATACTGGAGCAATATCAGAAAGGAGTTTCTCAGAGAAAAATTGCAAAGAGTTTGAAGTTATCATCATCTACAGTGCATAATATCATCCAAAGATTCAGAGAATCTGGAACAATCTCTGTGCGTAAGGGTCAAGGCCGAAAAACCATACTGGATGCCCGTGATCTTCGGGCCCTTAGACGGCACTGCATCACATACAGGAATGCTACTGTAATGGAAATCACAACATGGGCTCAGGAATACTTCCAGAAAACATTGTGGTGAACACAATCCACCGTGCCATTCGCCGTTGCCGGCTAAAACTCTATAGGTCAAAAAAGAAGCCATATCTAAACATGATCCAGAACCGCAGGCGTTTTCTCTGGGCCAAGGCTCATTTAAAATGGACTGTGGCAAAGTGGAAAACTGTTCTGTGGTCAGACCAATCAAAATTTGAAGTTCTTTTTGGAAAACTGGGACGCCATGTCATCCGGACTAAAGAGGACAAGGACAACCCAAGTTGTTCTCAGTGCTCAGTTCAGAAGCCTGCATCTCTGATAGTATGGGGTTCATGAGTGCATGTGGCATGGGCAGCTTACACAGAACAGAACAACATATGCTCCCATCCAGACGTCGTCTCTTTCAGGGAAGACCTTGCATTTTCCAACATGACAATGCCAGACCACATACTGCATCAATTACAACATCATGGCTGCGTAGAAGAAGGATCCGGGTACTGAAATGGCCAGCCTGCAGTCCAGATCTTTCACCCATAGAAAACATTTGGTGCATCATAAAGAGGAAGATGCGACAAAGAAGACCTAAGACAGTTGAGCAACTAGAAGCCTGTATTAGACAAGAATGGGACAACATTCCTATTCCTAAACTTGAGCAACTTGTCTCCTCAGTCCCCAGACGTTTGCAGACTGTTATAAAAGAAGAGGGGATGCCACACAGTGGGAAACATGGCCTTGTCCCAACTTTTTTGAGATGTGTTGATGCCATGACATTTAAAATCAACTTATTTTCCCCTTAAAATGATACATTTTCTCAGTTTAAACATTTGATATGTCATCTATGTTGTATTCTGAATAAAATATTGAAATTTGAAACTTCCACATCATTGCATTCTGTTTTTATTCACAATTTGTACAGTGTCCCAACTTTTTTGGAATCGGGTTCGTAGTTTGTTCAAATTAGTATGTGAAAATAATAGAGTGCTGCATAATAAACCCAGAAACAAGTTTTGTACTTTCACTGTCCTGAAGTCAATGTTTTTTTTTTAATCGGTTTTTGGTTAAAGGTGCAGTATGCGATCTCCCAGAATTGTTGTTGAACACTGTTGATATTTGAAATCAACCCAAACAAACCCACCCCCTCTCTTCATTGCTCCGCCTCCAAAATTCATGAACACTTTACAGCCCGCACCTATAACCAGCTCTGAGCTGGTCTTGAACCCTGACTGCCGGCATGCGAAGCCGGCGTGCTGACAAGGATGCTAAACGCTTTGTAAAATGCTTTGTTACACATGCAGTGCAACAGTGGATGTCTGTTTATCATAGCAGAAGCGAAACAAAATAATGCGTCACGAAAAATAAAGCGAAGATGATGAACGAACGACAAGGACGCATAAAAAAAATTAACATACAGTACACAAGTGTAAATACAAGCAAGTCACCAGCAGCACAGCAGCTCCAGACAAACGATGACACTCAAAACTGTCCTGTAACTGTGGCTAACATTACAATAACAGCATTTCTTGGTTCTGTGAAACCGCAAAACCAATGTTACTCATGTATGGAGCAGAAACAATGCAACCTCTGCGTCTGTTTTCAGGCCTTCCCGTTTGGATCTCTCCAGTGCTGGAAACCTTTTCTAATACTAACGTGTTATAAAAGTGTGGCTCTAACAAATTTTTGAAATGGCATATGGTGCTACACAGCCGTATAGTTAAGGACCTAAAAGTGAGGTAATAATGAGTTTTAAGAATTTAGATAGATGCTCAAGCATACACAAACAATACACCTTAGCTGGTAGCTGTGTTTTAGACCAGTTATAAACCTAAGTTGTAGCCTAAAATACACCTACCAGCTGGATATGTAATTTGTGTTTTACATGTATGAGTTAGCATCTAGCAAAATTCATTATCTATCTCATAAACTGGCTACACATTTCTTGCCAAATTGATTCACACTGGATGGGACTACCTAGTGTTTTGAGCCATTTGGAAAGTATAACAACCCCCCTGCAGTGTTGCATCCTGAGAAATCACAAATAATCTGACAACATCTCTCTGTTAATGTGGCACATTCACACATGCAAGCTTCCTCTCACTCACTCACTCACACACACACACACACACACACACACACACACACACACACACACACACACACACACACACACACACACACACACACACACACACACACATCTGAATGACTGAGATTCAAGGACTGTAGAATGAATGTGCCTCAGATTTTTCATTTCATTCACAAAAAAGATCCTTCAGTGTTCAACACTCATACAGACAGCGATACTTATAATAGATATTTATAAATACTTACAGAGACAGACAGAAATGGATACTTATAGAAATAGACATGAATGAACTGGATTCCCTTTTACTCTACTTCTACAAGCACTAATCTGATCCTTTGTGGTTCTTTTAGGTCATGTTTACACCTGGTATTAAAATCAGATTTGGGTGAAGCATATCCCTCCCTGTGTAACTGATTTACTTAAGATTTATAAAGAGTAGGAAAAGCACAATAAGTGTTTTTATGTTTGTCAAATTCAAATATTTACATTTTAAGTGAATGCACTGTACGTGCCTGTACTTTTTCAGTATTTTCAATCAGATGGTTATTTCATTTTAAAACCAACTCAGCCTCATTAAAAAGAAAAATGCCTTTACCTACATTTTTGCAAAAACTTATTTATACATACAATTCTTTCCAGCTGAAATGAGCACCAGTGCCAGTAAAACATCAACTATTTATGATTTCAATGGAAGATTATAATGAATAAAAAGTTATTTTATCACAATAACACTTTTACCATAGTGTATGATTTGTAATCTAACACATAAGCAGCTCCATACAGTATGGCTTTTCTGATGTGGTAAACTTGCTTGGCAGTTCACATGATATAGCATTGCACTTGGGTGCAAGTCACAATAAAAGAGCTCAAAGACTGGCTAAAATGGCATGGTTGCTTCAGCAAATGCGTTTTTGCCTCATGTTTTTGTTTTATTGACACTATCTGTTAGGTTTACAGGTGCTGGTCATATAATTAGAATATCATCAAAAAGTTGATTTATTTCACTAATTCCATTCAAAAAGTGAAACTTGTATATTCATTCATTACTCACAGACTGATATATTTCAAATGTTTATTTCTTTTCATTTTGATGATTATAACTGACAACTAAGGAAAATCCCAAATTCAGTATCTCAGAAAATTAGAATATTGTGAAAAGGTTGAATATTGAAGACACCTGGTGCCACACTCTAATCAGCTGATGAACTCAAAACACCTGCAAAGGCCTTTAAATGGGCTCTCAGTCTAGTTCTGTAGGCTACACAATCATGGGGAAGACTGCTGACCTGACAGCTGTCCAAAAGACGACCATTGACACCTTGCACAAGGAGGGCAAGACACAAAAGGTCATTGCAAAAGAGGCTGGCTGTTCACAGAGCTCTGTGTCCAAGCACATTAATAGAGAGGCGAAGGGAAGGAAAAGATGTGGTAGAAAAAAAGTGTACAAGCAATTGGGATAACCGCACCCTGGAGAGGATTGTGAAACAAAACCCATTCAAAAATGTGAGGGAGATTCTACAGCTGGAGTCAGTGCTTCAAGAACCACTACGCACAGACGTATGCAAGACATGGGTTTCAGCTGTCGCATTCCTTGTGTCAAGCCACTCTTGAACAACAGACAGCGTCAGAAGCGTCTCTCCTGGGCTAAAGACAAAAAGGACTGGACTGCTGCAGAGTGGTCCAAAGTCATGATCTCTGATGAAAGTAAATCAGGGTCCCAGAGTCTGGAGGAAGAGAGGAGAGGCACACAATCCACGTTGCTTGAGGTCCAGTGTAAAGTTTCCACAGTCAGTGATGGTTTGGGGTGCCATGTCATCTGCTGGTGTTGGTCCACTGTGTTTTCTGAGGTCCACTTCATGCTTCCTGCTGCTGACCAACTTTATGGAGATGCAGATTTCATTTTCCAACAGGACTTGGCACCTGCACACAGTGCCAAAGCAACCAGTACCTGGTTTAAGGACCATGGTATCCCTGTTCTTAATTGGCCAGCAAACTCACCTGACCTTAACCCCATAGAAAATCTATTGGGTATTGTGAAGAGGAAGATGCGATATGCCAGACCCAACAATGCAGAAGAGCTGAAGGCCACTATCAGAGCAACCTGGGCTCTCATAACACCTGAGCAGTGCCACAGACTGATGGACTCCATGCCACGCCGCATTGCTGCAGTAATTCAGGCAAAAGGAGCCCCAGCTAAGTATTGAGTGCTGTACATGCTCATACTTTTCATCTGGCCAAGATTTCTTTGTATTGATCTTAAGTAATATTCTAATTTTCTGAGATACTGAATTTGGGGTTTTCCTTAGTTGTCAGTTATAATCATCAAAATTAAAAGAAATAAACATTTGAAATATATCAGTCTGTGTGTAATGAATGAATATAATATACACGTTTCACTTTTTAAATGGAATTAGTGAAATAAATCAACTTTTTGATGATATTCTAAGTATATGACCAGCACCTGTATTTTCAAATGTGATTTTTTTCAGATTCAATGTTTCATTTCCAAACTGCCATCGCAAAGCAAACAATGTAAAGAAACATTGCCAGATTCACGTTCATCTGTTTCGATAAAACTGAACATGCTTTTAACGCCACTGACTGGACATTCACTTTTGAAAGCGTCACAAAACGTGCAAGAAGCATGAATGTACTGTAATATCATTTTGCGGAAATGTCACCATAAGCATGTTTTTCTTTTTTTAATTTTGGTCAGTAACATTTTAATTGGTATATTGAATAATTTCATCCATTTTTAAGAGTTCATTCTACACGCTCTCACTCCCAACTCGTCACATATTGACGTCATTTTTTCACGCGGGGTAGGCTACTCCATTGATTTCAATGAGAAACCTTTGGTGTCATACACAGACGCGTTGGGCATGGGAATGTTATCGTCATGATAAAATTATATATTTGGTTATGATTTTGCCATTATGACATGTTGGAGTGTGATTCTCCATTTAATCAGCCAGCATAATTTTATTTTATTCATAATTTTATTTAGCCTACATAATTTTATTTACGCTATTTAGAAATTAAGTAACCCAACCCCACCCCTAAACCTACCCATTTGGTTTAGGGTAGGTTTGCACTGTCCATGGAGCGGACCTGTTCACATTTCACTGCCGGTTGTATATTCTGTATATAACTGTGTATGTGACAAATAAAACTCTTGAATCTTGAATCTTGGTGTATTATATGATATAAAACACAGGATATAACAACTAGAGGCACAATTTATTCAAAAGGTACAAATATTCCAAGTGTTCCGAGGCTAAAGGATTGATTTGTGTGAAGAAAATCCCCAAAAGCGTTCAGTGTCTCCATCTACCGTAGCTAGATAATGCACACGTTCAAAAATCGCCGCCTGAAGGAACGTTACATCAGTTATTATAGTGAAATGTAATTGCCTCTCGTGTGTCTCGTGACCAATTTCGTCATTAAGTCAGCTTTGATTGTAAAATGTCATTGGCTCTCGTGTGTCTCGTGACTGATTGCGTCATGCTAAAGAGTCAGGTGTATCTTTTGAATGAGATATGACTGCGTGCATTCACGAAGCGGCGGGATCATTTCAGCGAATAAAACATTAAGATCCACTCTGTTATTCACATAAAGATATTGTGTGGCTTCAGAAGACTTGGAATGCAACATGAGTTAATACTGTTTTTGGTCAGTTTTTGCAATAAATACCTGTGACTGTACTTTTATTTGCCTGTTATGTGTTATGCTTTATATTGTTGAGAAGTGGGTAGCTTTAGGGCAGGAGTGGGGTTAGTTGCTCCAAAATATAAAAGTAGCCTATAAATATTTATAAAATCATGTCTACTTTTACAAATGCAAAGAATTAAATGCGTCTTAATCTGATAGATAGGGCAATCAACTGAAATCAATGGAGTACCCTGCGCAATGAAAATTACGCTAAAGGGGTACCCTGTGTGTAAAAAAGTAACGCAAAGGGGTCCTGACCAAGTGCCAATATGCGACGAGTTGGGTGTGAGAACATGTTGGTTCATTTGCATTAAGCTTAAAGCGAACAAGCATGCAACTGAAAGCCACAAAAACTCCCAGTTTTGATTTCATGGGGCCTTTAATACAGCTGTAAACAGGATCTGGAGTCACTACGAAGACAAAGCAAGTGAGACAGGCAGAAAGCAATAAATAATGAGAGGGAGAAAGAAGACATAAAACAAGAAAAAAAGGTTATAGGCTGAAGGGCTACAGTGACTAGAAAACACAGTTTAATGAACATCAATACAGATAGGAGGAGGAGAAAAAGAAAATAAAGTAAAGTATTAAAGCGAGAAGGAGGAAAAGGTCAAGTAAATAGCGGTGACAAAGCCATCTGCATCATCAATCACCCACGTCCAATTGCGTTAGTCAACCGCGTTCTGTTCCCGCATAAAAGAAGCAAGCGTGCGCCAAACACTCTCGATGTCAAAACATTATGATGCCTCTTACACAGACTTGCCATCTTCACTGTGAGTCACGCAGACACATGTATTATATCAGCTACACTTACTAATACTGGAACACAAACATTACGGGTCAGGTGTTCATATGAACATACATAGAGGATTTTCAGGTGTTGCCTAGAGAAAGGATTGCAACGGCAGCAGGAAGAGGTCTATAACAGGTCATCACATTGTATATACTGCAGGTAGTGGTCCGCCTCCCACTATTGTGAGGTGGATTACATTATAATTTCCTGCTGGCTCGTCCACCTACATGGTGGCCTATGATTCACAGTGAGTCACATCAGCAGCTTTGCGTCGGTTTGTGCGTGTGCCTATCTGAACGTGCACTGACAGCCAATTTCAGCTCACCACACAAACAAATACATATCTGTCGGAGTCCGTTAACTCACGTTTAACACAGTTTGTCTGTTTACCAGCTTGGTGTTTACACCATTGTGTGCCTGGTTTGGAAATAAGTTAGGTTATGCTGGGGTCAGACGGACTCAAGTGGGTGACTAATATATTATTATTATTATTATTATATATATGTTGGCACATGTTCCATGCTAAAAACATTATTCTTTTCTGTCCTTCTGCTACAGTGAGGCACTAAATGTACAATAAGCCATGTTTCACACCACACACATAAGCACAAAACATTTGTAAAAGTTTAACCAGCATTAAACGTGACCCATAGGGCCCTATTTTAATGATCTGAGCACATGGTCTGAAGAGCATGGTGCAGGTGCACTTAGGGCGTGTCCGAACGGAAAAAACGAACGGAAAAAAAAAAAAAAAAAAAACGGTCGGGGCGCCAGGTGCATGGTCCAAAAGGGTTGTACCTAGTCTCATAATGAGTCATTGGTGTGTTTTGGGCGTAATGTGCAATAAACCAATCAGAATCTCATCTCCCATTCCCTTTAAAAGCCAGTTGTGCTTGCACCATGGCGGATTCACTATTTACATGGCGGAATTTGCAAACGGAAAGACTGAATGCTTCTCCAGAGAGGAATTTATTATCTTTAATATTTAAAAATGTTTGTGTGCTGCTGCGAGTCCCTGTGTGTGTAATAAGCAGAGTGTACGCGTGTTGTGCACCCGCATATTTCTAACACGCCCTTTAAATAACACAAAAAATACAGCGCTACTGACTTTAGACCATGTTTTGTTGGTCAATGGCGCTGTCATTTTCAGTTGCCTCAAAATAGCAACACACCAACAATGCGCCTGAACACATCTCGTCTTCAGACCAGCACGCCCATGGGTTAACAGATGGGTGCAAGTGCATTTGCTATTTAAACAACGTGGTGCTGGACATGAAAATGATAACTGGGTTGGGCCGAAACTAGCAAAAAACACTTGTGTCACATTGCACCGGTGTATGATAGGGCCCATTGTCTTAATAAAAACAATGCACTCATGGTGTGAGACACTGAAAAAAACTAGGGATGCATGATACATCGGCCGATATATCTGCCACCATATCGGTATCAGCTGATATATGTTAATTTTTAATGTTATCAGTCCAATAAGAAAATTTATATAAAAGTCAATAAATAATGGAAATAATGGAAAGGAACATACAGTTAAGTGCAACATGTGCAGTGCAAGTCTGTCATATAGACTACATAAAATTATAAATGACAACATCATTATAATTGTGTGCTTGGGACATGACTTTTAATGGTGAGACTTTTGTTTTTGTAGTCATGCTCTCAAAAATCATAAAAATGTGGATTTGGATTTAGATTTATCGTCCAATATATCGTCTTTCAAATATAAAGAATTATCGGTTATCGGTATCGCCCAAAATTGTCTTAAAAAAAAGCATCCCTAAAAAAAACATGCATGTTCTTCAAATGCATTCTTGGACATGCTTTTTTTTTTAGAGATTAAGTCAACATCAGACACATTGATTAGACTGATGTATAATGTATGCCAGTGATAAACTTATGTTCAATGATATGGAAACAAAACAAATTAGATATACAATAATGAAATATCTTCATTTGGGAGCTTTTCTCTGCAAATATTCCTATGAGTGATTAATATGACTATTTAATTGGCATATTACTTAATTAATTTGATTACAATCTTCAATCGATTGACAGCCCTAATTTTTATGGAGACGACAGTGGAGAAGAGAATGGAGGAAGAGATGAACAAAGAGGGAAACTAGGACAGTGGAAAAGAACATTTATTCAATACTAAAACCTCAAATGTCAATCAAATCAGGCAAACTGCCTCTCATACACAGATCCTCTTTTGGAAAGACTGATCAGAAAATACAATTATCCGTGTTTTTTAATTAAATCTGGATGTGTTATCACTCTGAGACACTGAGTGAGTCACAGTCTTCACTGGGAGGTTTTCCTCCCTTTTCTTAAATAAAGATATCCTCGATGGAAGCATTAAACTGCTATCGTTTTTAACATGCTTCAGGCACTCCACATTCCGGCAAACAGGCGAGCCCCTGAAGCATTCTACTTTAGGAAAAAGAAGAAGAAAAAAAAAACATGTCAGAGTGACACATTGAGAACAAATTGGAGAAGACAAGTCCTGGAAAATCAGCGCCTCAGCTTTGAGCAGGACAAAGTCGCTGACGCCAACAGCGGGCAGAAAATACAGTCCACGCTCTCCTCTTCCACCCCTCCCCACAGGCTTAAGCACTCATCCCTGACAATCACCCTCAAACACTTTCTGGGGGGTATCTCTGCTGGACACCTGGATTGAGACCTTTCTGGGGCAGGAGACAGGGGAAAAGAACTCGAAGCTCCAGAGCATGCAGTGCATGCAAGAAACAGAAAATTTATTTTCTCCCTGATCAAAGTTTTGGTGTCACCTCCACAGGCGGCAGCTGGCAGGGTGATGGATGTAGTGGCTGGGTGGGTGAATGAATGAAATGCACAGAACACAGAATGAGAATGGAAACAGATGCTTGAATGCTGTAAGCTACAGAAAACAACTGCTTTAATAAGTCTGCTTCCTGTAAATTATCAAAAACACTATTTGTACAGCACATCCATGAAGTATGCACAGCCAATAAGTCACTAGTAGAAGGCCTAAGATTTTGTGCAGTGACCCCTGTGAACTGAAGCCCTTCATCTCCATCAGTATAAGATTCAAACCATTCAACATGAGGAGAGCGAGAGAAAAAACAATGGGAGAGAAAGAGAGAGAGAGATCTTCTGCACAGATGCTTGCAGAAACTGACAATGCTCAGTGATACATTGTTAGCTGTGAAACAGATGGACACAAGTATGCTTGCTCAAGTAGTAAGTACAGAAGTATGGATAGAAAATGGCAAAAACAGAAAGGACTATTTGTAAAGTGACAAGCTGTCTTAAAAATGCAACCCTCATGGAACAATATTAGGGATGGACTGATTTTTAAGGTGTGAACTGCCTTTTTTATTTTTTTATACTCTAGTTCAGGTCAACTTATGACGTTTGCATGGTTTTTACATTCAAAAACATCATAATGAATAAGTAATAGGCTATTTTCTACCCTGGCTTTGAGCCTCTTTCCTGCATGCTCGGTTTTAATGGGCATGCCGCACTGAATACTTGGAAGTAAACGTCCACAGCTAGGATTGGATAAGATTTGCATATTATAATATGCATTGGAAATTGTTTTGAAAGTGTGTGGGGAAACGGTAGCCGGAATGATTCGCCCACAGGGCACGCAAAACATCTTTATCAAACAAACACAATGATTTATCTCTCATCCACCTGCAATTCATTGGAATGTTATTTTTTTATTACTTGGCCCACCCGATCGATGGATACAAGTGCGAACCATGCAACACACACACACATGCGCGCGCCAAGTACGTTGCAGTACAGCATGATCAAAACTTCCGCGATTGTACTTTTCCTTCAAATATCAAGTCAAGAGTGTGAACAACGCACATCAAGAAAGGAATGTTATTTCACTATTTCACTAGCCCGTCGGCCAGCCAGGCTTACGTTTTGGTGGCCCGTCTGGAAAACACATAACCCCGGAATGTTAGGTTTTGCGAGCCCTGGCCCATTCATACCAGAGTCTGATCCCGAATAGCAATGAACCAACAACACCACAAATAAAGGATTCTCTAGCCTTTGCCGCGCAATGTCTTCCCCACGTGAGCTGGATCTTCATTAAAAAAAATTAATAAAGTTCATTCATAATATTGGAATCCGAATGAAGCTTATGTGGGATGTTTAGAAGTTAGATCCGGTTGTCGGTGTGCGGGGCTACAGAATCAGGCGTTGTTCATCTTATGTTGAGGCGGTGTTTCACCACACGATGACATCAAGGGTCGACATACAGTGGGTACGGAAAGTATTCAGACCCCCTTACATTTTTCACTCTTTGTTATATTGCAAGCCATTTGCTAAAATCATTTAAGTTCTTTTGTTTTCTCATTAATGTACACACAGCACCCCATATTGACAGAAAAACACAGAATTGTTGACATTTTTGCAGATTTATTAAAAAAGAAAAACTGAAATATCACATGGTCCTAAGTATTCAGACCCTTTGCTCAGTATTTAGTAGAAGCACCCTTTTGATCTAATACAGCCATGAGTCTTTTTGGGAAAGATGCATCAAGTTTTTCACACCTGGATTTGGGGATCCTCTGCCATTCCTCCTTGCAGATCCTCTCCAGTTCTGTCAGGTTGGATGGTAAACATTGGTGGACAGCCATTTTCAGGTCTCTCCAGAGATGCTCAATTGGGTTTAAGTCAGGACTCTGGCTGGGCCATTCAAGAACAGTCACAGAGCTGTTGTGAAGACACTCCTTCATTATTTTAGCTGTGTACTTAAGGTCATTGTCTTTTTGGAAGGTGAACCTTCGACCCAGTCTGAGGTCTTGAGCACTCTGGAGAAGGTTTTCGTCCAGGATATCCCTGTACTTGGCCGCATTCATCTTTCCCTTGATTACAACCAGTCGTCCTGTCCCTGCAGCTGAAAAACACCCCCACAGCATGATGCTGCCACCACCATGCTTCACTGCTGGGACTGTATTGGACAGGTGATGAGCAGTGCCTGGTTTTCTCCACACATGCCGCTTAGAATTAAGGCCAAAAAGTCTCATCAGACCAGAGAATCTTATTTCTCACCATCTTTCATGTGTCTTGCACTGAGGAGAGGCTTCCGTCGGGCCACTCTGCCATAAAGCCCCGACTGGTGGAGGGCTGCAGTGATAGTTGACTTTCTACAACTTTCTCCCATTTCTCGACTGCATCTCTGGAGCTCAGCCACAGTGATCTGTGGGTTTTTCTTTACCTCTCTCACCAAGGCTCTTCTCCCCCAATAGCCGGACAGCCAGCTCTAGGAAGGGTTCTGGTCATCCCAAACGTCTTCCATTTAAGGATTATGGAGGCCACTGTGCTCTTAGGAACCTTAAGTGCAGCAGAATTTTTTTGTAACCTTGGCCAGATCTGTGCCTTGCCACAATTCTGTCTCTGAGCTCTTCAGGCAGTTCCTTTGACCTCATGATTCTCATTTGCTCTGACATGCGCTGTGAGCTGTAAGGTCTTATATAGACAGGTGTGTGGTTTTCCTAATCAAGTCCAATCAGTATAATCAAACACAGCTGGACTCAAATGAAGGTGTAGAACCATCTCAAGGATGATCAGAAGAAATGGACAGCACCTGAGTTAAATATATGAGTGTCACAGCAAAGGCTCAGACTTTGCAAACAGACTTAGGATATGGAATCGACAGCAATGTGACAACATGTAAGTAACCGTGTTCATTTTTATGCCTGATCTGTGTCCAGTTATATGTAATGTAATATGTCATGTGCAGTCAGATGTTCTTTGTCTATGAGTCAGTATATTAACAAGGTTCGGGAGGAGCATGTTCAGATAATTGACATGAGTGGAGAGCACTCAGCTAATCAACAATAAGAGCTATATATACGCAGCACTCCTAGCTCCATTTGTTGACAGTTATCAGCATCCCTCCACCACCCCTTCTACACACTTTTTATTTTTAAAACACTTACATACACGGGGGGTACTCTGGGTTCGGGCCAAATTCCGAGCTTGAAGCCCTCCCCCCGGACAGCGCGCTAAATATACTCTCCATAAATTATATGTAAGTGTGAACTCGTGAAATCAAACCAGTGAATAAACACTCAACTTCACATCGTTTCTCTTAGTAGGATGAAAATACTCCTATATATAAAAAAGCGATCAAAGAAAGCTCCCTTTACATTCACTGGAGCAGTCAAAGTTTACCAGTGACTCTCGCCAAAACTCCCATTATAATCAACAACTCTCTTAATTACATTGTGTTTGCACTGTTAGTTATGATGAAAGCATTTCTTAGTGTGCATCGAGTTGCAATGACGAGATTGTTTCATTCATACGCTCAACATGTCTGTGATCGGCTACAATGCTCATCACTGCAACCTTTCATGCCACAATCTAAATAAAATGTTATAAATCAACACTTTTCACGATTAGTTAACCTTGAGAGCTGTAATGGTAAAAACGTGCTAAAAGTTTTCGAGAGAGTTACACATGTAATACTTAGCTATTTCATAGGCAAAGATGTCAGCCAATCACAGCACAAACACTGAAGTCTCACAGCTGACATGCCCTTCAAACAGAGCGTTCAAATCAGAGGGCTAAAATCAGGACAGAAAAATGCCTTTGATTTCTAAATTCTGAAAATTTTTGATGTAAAAAATCATACTAACATTATAAGTGCACCCCAGGAAACATTATAAAACAATGCAGTTCATGACCCCTTTAAAAGCTACAAGTGAATTAATCACAACATTCTAATGTACAGTATGAAAAATAGATAGACAAAGACAATCTGAGTGTAAAATAAGAGGAAATGAGCATGCTCATTTAAATGTACAATATTAACTGATATGATAAGTAAATAAATCTATAATTGAACATTTATATAGCACAAGACAGTTTTGACAGATGACCACAGTTGGTTTGTTTATAACTGTATAGCACTGATTTCATTCAGCATTATAATGAGTGATTTAGCATGTTATACTGTATATTCTCGTGTAACTTACTCTGGTGAGTAACTTTTGAACAAACATTTGATGACAGCGGAAAGAGCAGTCAACAAAGATGAATCAGAGAGGAAAATGAGCACTTTCTTTTTTCTTTGATGCTTGTGCATGTTGCCACCTTGATTCAGTTTAATGTAACTCAATTTAATTTTGTATTGCCCTCAATTTAATGCAGTTCCATTACAATTGACTCCCTGTTTCTCTCCTCTCCCCCTTTTTCTCTCCCTCTCCCTCTCAATCTCCCTTTACGTCTCCATCAGAGTGCAGAGTGTGATGTTTTCAGAGATATAGCAGCTCCCTGCACAGCCCGGGGCCATACAAACAGCCTGCGACAGCCTCACAGGGGCCTGGTGTCAAAGTATAGTAACCATGATGAGCACAGTTCCAGAGTATTCCCACTGGGAGATGCTGATTTCATGCCTTTTTCTCTCTTAATGCAGAGGTGGAGCATGTACAACGCATCTGTCTCCTGAGAGTTTAAAAAAATACATATTACAGTTATTATTAAAAAGATTTTCTACAATAGAAATCCGTTTACATGTCTAAATTTGGTCAAGTAAAATCTTTATTTATATTATATATTTGTAATACTATAGAGAGATACAATGCGATAATTTGTACCGTTTAGGTGTCTGATATGTCATAAGGGTTATTATTTTTTAACTGAAACTAAAATTACATGAAATTAAGAGCAAAAGTATGTTTTGAAAAGATATGGGCACCTCTAAAATCAAAGAATATAAAATAAAGAAATACATATTACATTAGTTACTCTTTTATACTTATTTATATACTTATTTAATATTATTAGTATTATTTGAATATTATTTGAACTACAAACCCGATTCCAAAAAAGTTGGGACACTGTACAAATTGTGAATAAAAACAGAATGCAATGATGTGGAAGTTTCAGATTTCAATATTTTATTCAGAATACAACATAGATGACATATCAAATGTTTAAACTGAGAAAATGCATCATTTTAAGGGAAAAATAAGTTGATTTTAAATGTCATGGCATCAACACATCTCAAAAAAGTTGGGACAAGGCAATGTTTCCCACTGTGTGGCATCCCCTCTTCTTTTTATAACAGTCTGCAAACGTCTGGGGACTGAGGAGACAAGTTGCTCAAGTTTAGGAATAGGAATGTTGTCCCATTCTTGTCTAATACAGGCTTCTAGTTGCTCAACTGTCTTAGGTCTTCTTTGTGGCATCTTCCTCTTTATGATGCACCAAATGTTTTCTATGGGTGAAAGATCTGGACTGCAGGCTGGCCATTTCAGTGCCCGGATCCTTCTTCTACGCAGCCATGATGTTGTAATTGATGCAGTATGTGGTCTGGCATTGTCATGTTGGAAAATTCCAGGTCTTCCCTGAAAGAGACGATGTCTGGATGGGAGCATATGTTGTTCTAGAACTTGGATATGCCTTTCAGCATTGATGGTGCCTTTTCAGATGTGTAAGCTGCCCATGCCACACGCACTCATGCAACCCCATCCCATCAGAGATGCAGGCTTCTGAACTGAGCACTGATAACAACTTGGGTTGTCCTTGTCCTCTTTAGTCCGGATGACATGGCGTCCCAGTTTTCCAAAAAGAACTTCAAATTTTGATTGGTCTGACCACAGAACAGTTTTCCACTTTGCCACAGTCCATTTTAAATGAGCCTTGGCCCAGAGAAAACGCCTGCGCTTCTGGATCATGTTTAGATATGGCTTCTTTTTTGACCTATAGAGTTTTAGCAGGCAACGGCGAATGGCACGGTGGATTGTGTTTACTGACAATGTTTTCTGGAAGTATTCCTGAGCCCATGTTGTGATTTACATTACAGTAGCATTCCTGTATGTGATGCAGTGCCGTCTAAGGGCCGAAGATCACGGGCATCCAGTACGGTTTTCCGGCCTTGACCCTTACGCACAGAGATTGTTCCAGATTCTCTGAATCTTTGGATGATATTATGCACTGTAGATGATGATAACTTCAAACTCTTTGCAATTTTTCTCTGAGAAACTCCTTTCTGATATTGCTCCAGTATTTTTGGCTGCAGCATTGGGGGAATTGGTGATCCTCTGCCCATCTTGACTTCTGAGAGACACTGCCACTCTGAGAGGCTCTTTTTATACCCAATCATGTTGCCAGTTGACCTAATAAGTTGTAAATTGGTCCTCCAGCTGTTCCTTATATGTACATTTAACTTTTCCGGCCTCTTATTGCTCTTGTAGCTCTCACGAAATCCAAAATGAGCCAATATTTGGCATGAAATTTCAAAATGTCTCACTTTCAACATTTGATATGTTATCTATATTCTATTGTGAATAAAATACAAATTTATGAGATTTGTAAATTATTGCATTCCTTTTTTATTCACAATTTGTGCAGTGTCCCAACTTTTTTGGAATCGGGTTTGTGCTTAATAATAGGCCATTATATGAGTTTGATATAAATATGTGAATGTTAATTTTAAAAAATATGTAAATTAATAAAAATATGATTTCCTTAAAGGAAATGTCCATTATGTTATACACAATGTTATACACAAAAGACATAATAAAGTATAAAAAATTATAAAACTATTTATACAGTATATAATGTGTATTATACACACATTTTTTTTTTTAATAAACCAAGCACAATTGTATTCATTACACCATGGTGTGCACAGGAAAAAAATATATAATATAATATCTATATTTGAATTACAATTATATTTAAATTAAATTATTGTGGTATATTGTCAGTATATGTACCAGGTTGCCTTGCATATAAAGAAAACTTTACTGCTAGAGTAACAAACTAATCTTATACATTAAAAAAACAAATATTTTAGAGTTTAAAATACTTTTTTCCCCCTTAAGTATTGTCTTATCTAAACTGGAGCACCAAGTAATCCAGATTTGCCTCTGTAAAACTGCTGCATGACGCCCTGCCTCTGGTATAATACACGTGTACACAAATAACGTCCTGTTAAAGAAGGAAAACATCCCATTTGCTAGGTTATAAGGATGTGAATACACCTGTAAAAAAGGCATTGTAAATTAGAACAGCAGTTTTTACTGTTCTTGAGGGATTTGAAATTCTCAACTAGGACGAGGTGCCCCACTGTCAACCCAACTGCACCATCTGTCGAATCTGTATTGCAAACATTCAACAGCCCATAAACTCAGGCTCACATTTTTTCCCCAAAGAATCCAGCGTTCCCAAAGGAGGCTTCTCATCAGTCTATTCATAGTGTAGGAGTAACAGACTGTGTCCTCCTCTGTCGGAAGACACACAGACAGATATGGGTGTCTCGCTGTCTCTGATTGGCACCTCGATGTGAGTCACATTGAGCAGAGACCTGTGCTAGTGATGAGGGGAATCCCTAGCATTGCTTTCCTTATATAGTGCATCACGATAGATTCAGACTTCTTTAATTTACTGCTCATGTCGTTTCTTCAGCCAAAGATGTTGTATCTGTGTGCAATTACAGAGAAGATATGGAAGGAGACCTCCCAGATGTTCAACTGCCATAACTGTCATTTATAGTAGGAACTTTGTCACAGATAATTTTGTCCCCATCATGAAATAGCTTGCATGAGAATTATCTAATACTGTGTATTTCCATCTGAAATTTTAGTTTATTAAAATAAAAGTTGTATTACAGCCAGAAGCCGGATCCCAAAATATCTCTCCACTAGACAATAGTAATATTCAGTATTCCTGATCTGTGCATTGATCCTGACCTACAAAAACTCTGGTCAGAGCAGCAGATGTGATAATAAAGTTGGGTCAATGACGCAAGCAAATAAAAGTCTCTAAGGAAAAATCCCTTAAAAGTTTCCATAAAGTAAATTAATAGCATATTTTCCTTATAATATTTAATGCATATGCGTGTACACATCTTAATCAGTATTTCCAAAAATATATTAATAATAATTTATTTACAAATATCATGTAATCAGTCAGTCAATTTCAATATCATGACATTTTTATTTACAAATATCATGAATTATTCATTCATGAATGTTAAAGGGTTAGTTCACCCAAAAATGAAAATTCTGTTATTAATTACTCACCCTCATGTCTTTCCAAAGTCGTAAGACCTTCGGAACACAAATGAAGATATTTTTGATGAAATCCGAGAGGATCCGAAAGACATCGTTAAAATAGTCCATGTGACTCCAGTGATTCAACCTTAATGTTATGAAGCAACGAGAATACTATGTGTGTGCAAAAAAAACAAAAATAATGACTTTATTCAACAATCTCTTCTTTTCAACGTCATTCTCCTACGCTGTTGACGTAATAAACACACTGCAGAGCTTCCGGGTTCTGCGCAGAGCTTCCGCTCACTATTGGCCGACGCTGTTCAGGTCAGTACCCCAGTCGTTATTTTGGGGGGATGGGGGCTAGGCAGGGGTTTGCGCACAAAAAGTATTTGCGTTTCTGAAAGTTGCAAAGTTAGAAGCAAAAACCGGATTTCATCAAAAATATCTTCATTTGTGTTCCGAAGATGAACAAAGGTCTTACGGGTGTCGAACGACATGAGGGTGAGTAATTAATGACAGAATTTTAATTTTTGGTTGATCTAACCCTTTAAGTTTTTGGGGTTTGCACCACATTACAGTTTACAACATTAATTACCTTTGATTTGTCATAAAGAGGTCAAATTTCCTATCACCAGACCAAGCCCAATCTTTTAAGATTGAACATTGCTCTGGGGAGTCTGCTCTGTATTTTCTACTGCACAAGAGGTGTGATCAACGGGCATAGTTCAAATGACTCTGTATGCAATTGGATAGTCCTTCAACCAATCAGACCAATGATCCATCACTTCTCTATCCGTCATTTTGTTAAACCCGGCAATAGCGGGCCAGGTGGATAAGCTGGTTTGTGATTGGTACCCGCACATTTGTAACATAAGCAAGATAAAACAATGTAGAGGTTTCCAGACTGAGCTGCAGGGAGAAATCAAATAGCCAGCAGATCAGGCTGGGTTTACCCAGTCTACAAATTTCCCTGATATTTTAAGAGACTTACTGACAGTCACACACAGTCACATTCACTCTGTGCAAAGGAATGTTAGCAATAAGAGAATTCAGCTGTCTGTGACTGTATATCTCATTCTTTCTATTTGTTGCTCTTGTTTCTGCTTTGCTCCTCTGCTGTACTGCTGTGTCTCAGAGGAGCTGAGCGAGAGTGACCTCGCAATCGACTGCTAATACAACTGTCATCGCCTCACAGCACCCACTAGAAACAAGCACAGGGAGGGGGGAGAGAGAGAGAGTGAAGGCAGTGAGGAGTAAAGCACGCGATGGGAGATTGTATGTGTAAGCGTCTGCATGTTCCTTTGACAGGAAAGGAAAAAAAGGAGGGAGAAAGAAAGACAAGTGGAGGAGGTGTTATAGCAGCAAGCATTAAGGTTAAGTATATCTTGGTACTCATGGGTGATTTTGAGTACTGTGTGAGAAGTGAAGTATAAATGAGATTTTATGAAGAGAATTAATTAACGATACAGTTTGCCCAAAAAAATTTCATTGTCTTTCATATTCCAGTATTTATTAATATTTTGAATTAGCTTTCTTTTATATTTTCAGTTTCATTTTCATTTTTGTTTACGTTTTGTAATTTTTATTAGTTTTTGTTTTTAATTATCTCATTAGCTTTAATTTATTTTTATTTAAACTTTAGAAAATGTTACATCAGATTAAACTTATTTTATTAGTTGCATCAAAAAAACTAAATGTCCAAGCTGCTCTTTTCCATACAGCGAAATTGGGTAGTCGCTGTCAGCTGATTCTTTTTTAAAGGGGGTCATTTCATGCATTCTGACTATTTACACTGTTAAAGAGTTGGATTCTCATGTTAAACATGCCCAACATTTCAAAAAACTAGTTGGACGTATGACTAGGGTTGGGTACCGTTCATATTTTAACCGGTACCCAATGGTACCTTTTTTGGTACTTTAGGGATGTTTACATCAATAACTGTAAAGAAACTGTAAAGCAAGGAACACACCAAGCCGACGCTGACCACCTAGTGGCGACGAAAGCAGACTGCAGAGTCGGCTCATGTCGGCAGTGCCTGGGTCCACAGTTGCCCTGACACACCAAGCCGACGCTCGACATCCGACAGCCAAGTAGCACATCCGTGACAACGTGGGAAACTGGAAGAGCTACATGGATATAAACAAAGCAGCTCCGAATCTCACTCACCACAGACAGTCACTTCTGTTTTTTTTTTTTTGTTTTTGTTTTTCTTGTGCACTGGTTCGCTAGCTGAACAGCCAATCAGATGGTCCAACTGACCGACGCTGATTCAACATGTCGAATCGGCTGAAAAATAGCCGACGAGCACCAACTTCAGCCGACACTGCGGAACACACAGAGAAAACTTAGTTGGCTGATGCATGAAAACTGCCCGACGGCTGACCGTCGGCTTGGTGTGTTCCGGGCTTAAGTCATTTATAGAAGTGTTACTGACATTATGCCAGAGCTGCCCTGGTCGCTGTCTGCCATTGTATGTGATGTGTGTTTACTGTAATATTTACCAGTAAATATTATACTACTAGGTACTTAATTCACAAAAACAACCATATTATTATTTTTATTTTTTTATTTCATTTCTATGAAAAGATTTCCCACAAATGTGTTGTGTATCAAATGAAGACATAAGACATTAATTTAATTTATCTTTTAATTTAATTAAACTTTTTTGTCAAACAAACTGCTGCACAACTGAGCTTTATATGGTTAAAATTAAAACATGGAAGAAAAATTGTGATTTATTACTTAAAGTTTTGATAATTTATTATTATTACATAGTGTTAGTATTATTATTACATTGAGATGTATCTAAATTCTACTGTACAACTGTAATACATGTCAAGTTAAACCAAACTTTTATTTTGACGGGTTGCCGTGAAGACCTTTGAGTTTCTGTGTGTTTATAATATGATGGTAGTTTTCTCAAATGAAATGGTAAAATGCTCATGAAGTGACTCTCAGTGGCTCTGGAGATGACGTTCGTGCGTTCATGTCCTCATATGAGACGGCAGAGATGGAAACATGTGACCGTCATGCTTATTCTGACTGTGAGGTAAATTAAACTGCGCGTCTGCAACATTCATGAGACACCCAGAATTCGTATTTATTTGTCTTTTTGCCGTTTAATATTCACAGACACTAGTCTATATCACCAGATGCGGTACAAAAAACAAAAACAAAAAAATGAATACTGATTGATTTAATGTGAATTGGTACCCAACCCTATGTATGACAGAGTATTTCTGTGCCAAAAACATTCCTTTAGGATTTGAACAAGCTTCGGAAAGTTTTTTTTGAGTATGGCCCTGTATAACATCATAAAGGCTGGAATTCCTTTTATGGGCACTTCTCCCGAATGAGTGTGTGCACACACCAATCAGTGCGAGAGCAGGAGCACACCCATCAACAAGCTTTGTTCGGGTTACGGAAGCCGTCGGCAGCATTTTGTGTTTTAAATATGATAAAACTAAAAGACTCTTTGCAGATATGAAGGATGCAGTACTACTCTATAGGTACTTAAGAGTAACATGAGACTGGCAGAAACTGTGTGTGTTATGTACCCTTTAAAGAAAAAGAAGCTCAGACATTTTGCTAAACATCTACTTTTTTGTTCCACATAAGATAAAAGATCAGGTTTGGAACAACATGAGAGGAAGTAAATCATAACAGAACTGTCATTATTTTGGGTGAACTATCCCTTTAAAGTATTACAATGCATATGAGGATTTAGCATGGTACTAAACCTTGACACATTGGTATGTGAGGACTTCCTCCAGAAGCCTTGGCTGCTAGAGCCAGGATTGTCTCAACATCTGGGGATGCATGGGATTACATACAAAAAAGTGGGAAAGCCTTGAATCCCTCAACAGAGTCAACACATCCACAGAGTGGAAGAGAGAGACAGAAAAAGAGAACGCAAAAAAGATGCATTGAAAAAGAAAGTGTGATCCAGTAAGATCTGGGCAAGAAAAGAAAGAGAGAAAGTGGATGCCCCTGGCACGAGTTAACACACATGAGTGGAGAGCAGTGAGTATGGTTGTAGGGCATTACATTTAAGCACTATCAGCTTGAATGGTCACTGTAATGCTCTCCATTAAAACTAGGTCAGTTTTAGCATTGGGGCATTGCTTCTGAGGGGATCCGTCCAGATTTAATGCGCTTTCGAAAAAGGGTTTGAAAGTGTTTCGAACACAGATGAGGCCACACAGAAGTCACTTCTCTTAAAAGTCACAATGAAATCAAAATGATTTTTTATGGAATATTCCAGTGTTTACTGTAAATAATTTATCCAACGGATCTTTTCTTCCATATTGTTACTTTAAAGTTGGCATGTAATGGAAGTTGTGATTGTCTTCTCTTGAAAATTATAATGAAAACACTACTGTAAAAGAATATTGTGAATTCTGTGCACTTGTGTTTTAGCGCTTCCTTACAGGATAAGCGCATCCACAACATCTTCATGACTATAAGTTTGCTTGTGCATTCGCCTTTTGTTTTGTGAAATTCTATGGATGTGTAGGTGGTGGCAAGTCACTGAGTCAACTGATTCGCTCACTCAAATGATTTCAAAACGCAGATTCAGATTAGGAATGAAACACCACTACCCGGCACGGTTAGTGCCAGTGGCTTTCTCTATTTGCGTTGGTGGAGCAAAAAAACAAAACAACTGAAAATATTGAGACTAAAATGTAAGTTACTCAATATTAGCTTCTAAAAGAAATATCACTTTTACAATCATGCTGACTCGTGAGTGAGTCGTGCCATATGGATACGATAAACTTAACTTTTGATAAATATATATAATTTGTCTTTGTGTCTTTATAATTGCACTAGGTACATAAACCACCCTAGACCACCTATATATCATATAGCAATTTCTCTCTTTTTTAAAACATTTTTTTTTTTAGCTGTAATAGATTGTAGCTTAATATTGTTTGTGACTAATACACTGCAAATATATATATGTGTGTGTATGTACACACACACACACACACACACACACACACACACACACACACACACACACACACACACACACACACACACACACTATATTGCCAAAAGTATTGGGACACCCCTCCAAATCATTGAATTCAGGTGTTCCAATCACTTCCATGGCCACAGGTGTATAAAATCAAGGCATGCAGACGCTTCAACAAACATTCAATAGCTACAGACCTAAGAGAAAAGTTTGGTGGAGGGGGGAGTATGGTGTGAGGTCGTTTTTCAGGGGTTGGGCTTAGCCCTTTAGTTCCAGTGAAAGGAACTCTTAATGCTTCAGCATACCAAGACATTTTGGACAATTTCATGCTCCCAACTTTGTGGAAACAGTTTGGGGATGGCTCCTTACTGTTCCAACATGACTGTGCACCAGTGCACAAAGCAAGGTCCATAAAGACATGGATGAGCAAGTTTGGTGTGGAACTTGACTAGCCTGCATAGTCCTGACCTCAACCCGATAGAACACCTTTGGGATGAATTAGAGCGGAGACTGTGAGCCAGGCCTTCTCAGTCCAACATCAGTGCCTGACCTCACAAATGCGCTTCTAGAAGAATGATCAAAAATTCCCATAAACACACTCCTAAACCTTGTGCAAAGCCTTCCCCGAAGAGTTGAAGTTGTTATACCTGCAAAGGATGGGCCTCCATATTAAACCCTACGGATTGAGAATAGGATGTCATTAAAGTTAACTTGCATGTAAAGGCAGGCATCCCAAAACTTCTGGCAATATAGTGTATATATAAAATTAGGTTAAGCATATGACATACAAATAAATTTTAAGTCGTCAAACTACTGTAATGAACACTAATTCTACAATGATTTGAAAAACAGTAACGTTCTTGGCTATTTGTTGGTACAGTTTTTACAGCATGGAGATTTATGAATGAGATTTTGAATGATGCAACCTAAACCAATCCATATCGACACTGCCCTGAGGTCAAAGGTGACTGATTTGAATCAAGACATCTTCACACTCACCATCAGCTCAGACCTGAACATAAAACTGTTACAAAGCCTGCATTAACACAACAGCAATAGAGATGCTCGCTTTATACTGACATTATAGCCTGCAGCCTACTTATCCTCTGAATTATAATCAGAGATTCTTTCTTTATGACTGTATAAATAGCACACTTTCATCATGGCTAAATAAATCAGCATTTTAACACACCTCATCAAGTGCATTTTACAAACAGACACTCGTCTCAGTCACAAAGAGAGTGAGGTATTTTCTTTGTTCCTTGCACAATGAAGAAACACCAGCAGTCATTGATATGATTCTCTGAATAACAGGATTGCTATAAATAATCAATATTTTTCCTTTATGATTCATCGCCAGATGCTCGTATTAAACACATAGAACGTGTAAAACTGCTCACTCTCACCCACCAATAATATTCTGTAAGCCGCTCACAGTTAAAATCTAACGGTCTCATAGCAAACAAGCAGATTTATGCTTATAATCTGAGGATAGAGATGGAGGGAGTCTCTTTTAGCTCCACGAAAATGTCATCTGTCCCACTGACTCTTACAGACATGCAAATAATTATGTAAGTGCATGAAGGCTGTGTTGAAGAAACAGAATTTCTGATGATCTCTCTGCTGTTGTAACCTCAAGGTTTTATTCCTGGATTACGGATTCCTGAAAACAGTGAACAAATCTGTGTCTACATACCTGTACACCTGTGTGAGTGTGCATGAGCGTGTGTGTGTGTGTGTGTGTGTGTGTGTGTGTGTGTGTGTGTGTGTGTGTGTGTGTGTGTGTGTGTGTGGAGGGGCCGCTGTGGGTCATGGTGTGATGTCTAATGGTTAATGCCTGACTGGTGGGTGCACAAGCTGATGGTTGTCTCTCTCTCAGGCCTCAGGGGACTCATCCGTCTGTCATCACACACATTGAGTGATAAGATAAGAGACATGCTACCAATGACTAGCAGTTAAAAAAAGAAAAAAACTTTGAGATGTTCAGTAGGCTACTCTTGTATTTTGAAAGGAAGTTATTTCATAAATTTTCAGCATCATTACTCTAGTCTTCAGTGTCACATGATACTTCAGAAATCATTCTAATATGCTGGTTTGGTGCTCAAGAAACATTTCATATTATTATTGTTGTCGAAAACAATTGTGCTGCTTTATATTAGGGTCTTTATGTATTAACATTTAAATTAATAATTTGATACAATGCCCTTATTGTGTATAGGGGAGGGTGATTTACCGGTAGATGCATTTAACCAGTAGAAATTTGTCAACCGGTGGAGATTTTGGATTATCGCCTCTATCGTGGTTCCTCTTAAGTTACTTTACTGTGCTGCGTGGTCACGAAAGCGTATTATTTGCATGCGTTTTTAAACACTGCGGTTTAAAAATAGGTGACAACTAAATTCAGTATATGCACCGCATATGAAGCCTCTGTTCATAGAGCGTGAGAACTGAACTGAGAGCTTTTTGCCACTTAATTGGGCTTGAATGGTTATATACCTATGTGTCAAAGTGACCATGTATATGCAAGAAAATAGAGTAATTTATGACTAGTTATGACGTTAGCAGTTGAGAGAGAAAACGCATTAGTATATTGGATCCGTGCAGCCGGTCTTAAAGTGACAGCATCCAAATTTACCTGCTGTCATTATTAATGCTAATCACAAAAAAAGAGAAATTCGATCATTGCTCTTGACTGAATCACTTTTGTAACTTTAATAAGAATAAATGTACACTGAAGTCCTCGAGTCAGCGGAGATCACTAGCATCGAGGCCATGGTCCTCAAGGTACAACGCTGGGCAGGTCACATCTCCAGAATGGAGAACCACTGCCTACCTTAAATCGTGCTGTACGGGGAATTGTCCTCTGGCTACCGCAATATTGGGGCACTACGAAAGTGGTACAAAGACTCCCTGAAGAAGTCCCCCACTGCTTGCTGCATCGATCAGCGTCAGTGAGCAACACAAGCAGCTGATCGCGACTCGTGGCGGTGCACAGTCCGTCAGGCCACCTCCGTCTTTGAAGATACCCGCAGGGCCAGTATAGAGGACATAAGGAGACGGAAGAACCATGTCCCCTCAGCACCCATCCTTGACCAGCCCTTTACCTGCAGCCGCTGTGGCAGGACCTACCTGTCCCGCATAGGCCTCGTCAGCCATCAGCGTGCCTGAAGAAGACGTGGATGTCCTTCCTAAATCTTTGTTCGCGAAGCCAAGCCATGATGATGTAGTATTTCCAGAGCTTGAAGTTTTTTTCAGATAGGTCCATTTCATTTGTGTCTTTGTTCAACTGTAGTTTGTACTAGTAGTTCTTTGCTCTTTCTTTATCACTGTTTATTTGTCTTCAGTAAAAATTCCTTTAAAAAGTTGTGCGACATGAGTAGCAAGATGATGACCGAATTTTTGAAGGTCTGACTTGAATTTTGTCACAGTTTTAAATTTCTTTACATGAATTATACAACTAAATTATCAAGTAATATAAACAACATTCAAATGTCCCTCAGCCTGAATGGGAATGATGCTTCTGGATCTATAGTCAGGCTAAAATCTGTAGAAAATCTGAGACACAGAAACTTAGCTTATGTACTTTGAGGGGTCCTAGGAGAAATGTAAAATGTACTGTAGTAAATTAACTAAACACAAAACAAAGCACTGGTTAATAAACACGAGGGACAGTGATGTACATTTAAAAATACACACACAAATAAATAGGCTACTCCATTCTACTAAGGTCATAATCGTATTCGTAAACCCAGCTGGTTTGATCAAACATTATTCATAGCGCTCTGTGGTCCAATCTGTAAACACACTCACAAATTAGTCATTACAGTTTACTGCCAAGATGATAGAAGCACACATGAATTACCCAGTATGGTCTTCACACCAACACGCTAACAAGTGAAAACACTCACCAATTAGTCATAACATTACATTGTGCATTTGGCTTTTGTCAGCTGGACTGATTTCAGCATGACTACATCATGTCAATCTCTCCACCCCCCATGTCCGTAGCACACAAGCTGTGTCAATTCATCATATTCACTGGCTTACACAACATATATTACACACATATGTATGCATACTCCACAGTAGATCTCTATGATATGATCATATATTCTTGCAAAGCTGTGTTGAAACCCTTTATGTGTGTAAATGAAATCATGGAGTGTGGCTGGTCTTTGAAGAGGACCAGACTCTCACTGAGACCGTTCTACAATGCTTGCAAGGTCGCTGCGAATAACAGGTGAGTAGTGTTTACTGTAAGCACATCTGAGGACATGTCAGCAATGTAACGCATTGATTAGCCCAGCACTAACTGCTGGATCTTCAGAACTCGCTAAACTGTAAGGCTGTTTACTCGTATAAAGCTCTTGAGGAGGCAGTTGAACAATAAAGTGGCACTTTAAGAGGTGCTTAAAAAGACTAGGCACCTCTTTTTACTACCCAGCACTAGAGACCAAGTTATTTGTATCTGTTTGTGGGTCAACGAGTGTGAGAAAAAAAAAAAAAAAAAAAAAAAAAAGGTTTTTGCCATGGTCTTTTTAGTTTCTCCACGCGTTTAAATTCTAGGCATATTTTTCACTGTGACCATTTGTCTGAGTTCAAGGGTGCATCTCAATCAGCTCCCTAGGCCGTGAATCAGTTTATCAAGTACACAAACTAGGGCACTGGTAAGGACAGTAAGGACCCTGGCTCACTTCACAACATGGGGACACTGCTGACTATATTTCCGGTGACATGACAACGTCCACATTGTACAACTGGTATTTATGAACAGCAACCGAACTGATATCTTTCTGACATTATTTTTTAATGTTAAAGCTGCAGTCTGTAAGTTTTGCCTCTTTGTCGCCATCTCTGTTCGAAACCTGCAATTGCAGTTATTTGTGGAATTATCGTCTTTGGGTTGTGCATCGGTACGGCTCCTCAGCGCAGATTAATATAATGTTTTAAGGAGTTGTGTGGCTGTCATTAATTCACCGCACTGGTGTGGATACCGTACTTCCGAATCACAGATTCTATGTCTTGGAAGTATGACCAAAATAAGAATTTTCACTGGAAAATATCACCGGAAAGTAAGTAACATGTCTGCCACTTTTGTTGTGACCAACTGAGAAAAATCACGGTGATTGAATCTAATGATCACTTAGCTCATATCACATCAAACTGTGCAAATTATTATTATTATTGTTATACTTTGTTCTAAAATGTTTAATGTTAACAACATCAGCATTGCGTGACTACGTGTATTTACTGTGTATTAGTGTTACCTGTAGATTTCAATTTCTGTACAGTCTAATCTTTTGCTTTTGACTACGGGTGAATCTCCAGGTGTCAATGATGAATGACGATTGTTGTTTGGAACTTTCTGGATTACATTCTAGTTTAAAACACAAGCCAAGTTCTTAGATATATACTCTTTATATTTCTGTTGGGTTCATATGGTTTTGAAAAACTTTCAGGCCATTTTTAAAAGTAGTTACAATTTAATTACTTGTCATGTGGTTTAATCATAGATCAAATGTTACACTGAGTAAATGTACACATCTTAATCATTATTATAAAAAAATTTTAAACATACTTTTCAAGATACAAAGTCATTTACAACCTAACCTATATATTAATATAGGTTTTATTGACAATCATGAGTGTCTGCACATTGTATTGAATGTGCACCTGTAGTGTGTATTTAACCTTAAAAGTCTATTTTACAAAAACTGTACTTGCAGATAATATAATACACATTAACTAAAAGCCTACTTAAGGTGTACCTAAAGAGAGTGCACTTTCATGACTGTTCCTTAACACAACTTTACTTTAAAGTACTATAAACTATAACACATATTCATTTAATTGTAAGGAACATGCAATTAAAGGGATAGTCCACCCAAAAAAGTAAAATTATGTTATCATTTACTAAACCTGACTTTCTTTCTTCTGTGAAACATAAAATAACATATTTTGAAGAATGTTGCTAAACAAATTTTCAAATAAGTGTCCAAAAACATTACATTCAGTTTGCACTTAAGTATATTATTTTTAAAGTATATTATTTCCGTAATAAGTATACTAAAGTGTAATCTTGCATATAGCCAGACCTTCAGACTGATAGCAGAAGGTCTGGACTCTATCACAGCTTTCATTGGTCAAGGACCACACAAGAGGACATTTGACTGACATGTAACGCAACCAATCACAGTTCGTATTGTTCCACGCCACGTTTAGGAGCGTAAAAATATAAAGTTGACATCCCTGCAATAGAGTGGTGAAGGTACGACGTCACTTTGTATTTGCCAAAATGTGGAAGTGGCTTAGTATCGTCCCGAAGTCAATGGTTTGTTTTTTTTTAAATGGGATTTTGTTTAAATGGCTGAAATAAGGTTTGTGCTGAAAACAAGCTCAATACATTTTCACGTTTTATTCTACGACATAAAATGCATTAAAATACAATTGCTAACAAGTGGCTAAACGGGACTACAGAGGTGGTCAGGGACATTAAATGTCATCACTCTGAAAAGGTAACCTCAGTCCGTTTTTACAGCCGTATTACGATAAAGTTCATTTATAGCCTACCTTTAGCTTTTTACTTTCTGCAACTGCATTTAGGCTTCAAAATGGATAAAAGTCATCATAACCTTGTGGGGATCACAGAGCTTGTTTTTTTGTGACAATCCAAAATCCTATTGGGTTTTTCCTTGAGGGAACCAGTGCAATGCTAACTGCCGGTTGGGCTACAACGTGACGTCATACCTGCACCACTCTATAACAGACCGGTGTGCATCTATAAATGATTCATTCAAGAACAATAGAGCCGGGAACTTCACATACTTTTGAAAAGCCAGCATTTAGTTGATCATGGTAAGCGCTCATTTTCACAGTTGTAAACACTACAGCGTTTTTCTTCCATGAGGGAGTTTGGCGTCATGGAATTTGTTTCAAGGCGGACCATTAAAGAACGCAACACACACACATGCGTAGACTTCCTGTAGAATTCAACCAATCAGATGACGACTTCGAAACTCCCGTAGTGTTTCCAGATAATGTGCCATATGCATCAGACATTCAGCCAACGGCCTGTGGCCGTGATGTCTGAGGCGGAGACTAACTAAAGGCTATGTCTGTTTCACAAGGGACCATATGACTTTTCATTCTTTTAATGAGGCTTTTTATCCATTATTATGATATCAGGACAGCTGTACCACCCTGAAATGTTTGAGTTTATGACATACACAAATTGTATAAGTACATATACAAATTGTCAGTGCACTTTACCCAATATAAACTGCCATTCCAAGCACTCGCTCTCAAACAAACACTATATATAGTAGCGGACTGTATATCCTACCTGAGCCCCTGTGAGAGGTGTGACCCTGAGAGGGCAAACAGAAGAGAACGGGGACAGTGAGTTTCCTAGAGGTGATGGAGTGTGGAGGGGGGGCTGGAGTGTGCTCTAAACGTCACGCATATGGGGGAAAAGTCTCCAATAATGGGAAGGCTGACAGATGCTCCAGTTTCCTCGACAGGAATGGAGGTCAAGTGGAGATTTATGTAAAAGGAAAAACAGGCAGCGAGGGAGAGAAGAGGAAAGTGCATATTATGACTTTAACTAGTGGATGGGGAGGACAGAGCAGCAAAGCAATGATTTTACCCAGACAGCACTGAAAAGGAATGAGGCAGAGAAAGTGCCTTAAAACAGTAGGGAAGGAGTGGATTACAGCAGTGCTTGCCAACCATTTTTGTCTTAGATACTCCTACAGCAACATCAGTAAGGCTCAACTACCCCTTCATCAACACCAAACCAGCAATATGTTCTTCTTAGACTTGAGTATTATGCACAGTATTAGTAGTATTTCACAGTATTATGCTCAAAATCATTCTGCATTCATTATACTAAAGAGCCGATTACAAGATTGCATTACATTATGTAAATATTTTGACAGTCCTATTATTTATATAATGGAATTATAAACATTTCGGGTCGGTAAGATTTTTAAAATGTTTTTTGAAATGCTCACCAAGACTGCATTTATTTGATCAAAAATACAGTAAAACAGTAATATGATATGAAATATTATTACAATTTATAAAACGGTTAGTTCCAGTACTTGATTCTGATTGGTCAATAGCTGTTTTATTCACAACACTATGGCTGCATCACCCAACGGTTCTGTGTATCACTGCACAACACTCTTAGCAACCACTCTTAGCAACATAAACGTATGTTTGTTCTCAATTGATATTGGGTGCATCTCAAGCAGCTCCCTAGTTCAGTTGTCAGGGCACTGATAAGGGAGTCGGCCATTTTAAGGGCTGTCTCAATCGCAGAATTCTTCCAGTGCATTGAAACGTTTGCGCCCTTAAAAAAATACCACAATGCACCGCAAAAAAACCCAGGGTGCATTGATGCTCACTATGCTCCCTTAACGGAAGTTCTGAAGCAAAAAACTTAAATCACGCGAAGCCAATTCACTACACATAACACGTTTTTATAAATAGAAACCATTATTTTTATTATATTTCAGCATAAACATACATCGTTAGACAGGTAATGAACACAATCTAGCTAACATTTATTTAACATTTAATTTATTTAAGGCTGAAATGTTGCACATATGTAACAAGCAATGTATTTATCATAATGTACTTTAAATAACATTAAAAGTAAATGTAAGAAAGATATCAGCTCTGCTGTTCATAAATACCAGTAATGATGCTGTACAATGAGGACGTTGTCATGTCGCCGGAAATAGAGTCATCAGTGTCCCAATGTGTAGATAGCCAGCGTTCTTTACCGTCCTTACCAGTTCCCAAATTTGTGTACACGATATACTGATTCACGATCTCGGGAGCTAGGGAACTGAATGAGACACTCCCATTGCTCATTCAAGCTTACTGTACACTCACCTAAAGGATTATTAGGAACACCTGTTCAATTTCCCATTACTGCAATTATCTAATCAACCAATCACATGGCAGTTGCTTCAATGCCTTTAGGGGCGTGGTCCTGGTCAAGACAATCTCCTGAACTCCAAACTGAAAGTCAGAATGGGAAAGAAAGGCGATTTAAGCAATTTTGAGTGTGGCATGGTTGTTGGTGCCAGACGGGCCGGTCTGAGTATTTCACAATCTGCTCAGTTACTGGGATTTTCACACACACCATTCTTTGTAAACCCTAGAAATGGTTGTGAAAAGGGAAAAACATCCAGTATGCGGCAGTCCTGTGGGCGAAAATGCCTTGTTGATGCTAGAGGTCAGAGGAGAATGGGCCGACTGATTCAAGCTGATAGAAGAGCAACTTTGACTGAAATAATCACTCGTTACAACCGAGGTATGCAGCAAAGCATTTGTGAAGCCACAACACGCACAACCTTGAGGCGGATGGGCTACAAAAGCAGAAGACCCCACCGGGTACCACTCATCTCCACTACAAATAGGAAAAAGAGGCTACAATTTGCACAAGCTCACCAAAATTGGACAGTTGAAGACTGGAAAAATGTTGCCTGGTCTGATGAGTCTCGATTTCTGTTGAGACATTCAGATGGTAGAGTCAGAATTTGGCGTAAACAGAATGAGAACATGGATCCATCATGCCTTGTTACCACTGTGCAGGCTGGTGGTGGTGGTGTAATGGTGTGGGGGATGTTTTCTTGGCACACTTTAGCCCCCTTAGTGCCAATTGGGCATCGTTTAAATCCCACGGCCTACCTGAGCATTGTTTCTGACCATGTCCATCCCTTTATGACCACCATGTACCCATTCCCTGATGGCTACTTCCAGCAGGATAATGCACCATGTCACAAAGCTCGAATCATTTCAAATTGGTTTCTTGAACATGACAATGAGTTCACTGTACTAAAATGGCCTCCACAGTCACCAGATCTCAACCCAATAGAGCATCTTTGGGATGTGGTGGAACGGGAGCTTTGTGCCCTGGATGTGCATCCCACAAATCTCCATCAACTGCAAGATGCTATCCTATCAATACGGGCCAACATTTCTAAAGGATGCTTTCAGCACCTTGTTGAATCAATGCCACGTAGAATTAAGGCAGTTCTGAAGGTGAAAGGGGGTCAAACACAGTATTAGTATGGTGTTCCTAATAATCCTTTAGGTGAGTGTATTATGTAGAAGAGTACTGAGTGAGAGTGAGCGAGAGACCGAGAGTATTACCTCCATTCAGATTTAGCATTTTCCTTCAGGTCAGTCCTATGATCATAATAAAAAAAGATCCATTTGAATGTCTGCTGTAATATCTTGTCCTTTTAACAGTTCCCCTGCCCTGACACTGACAGCCCTAGTCAAAGCGTCAGTTTTGTCTTGCTCCGTGTTCACAACAAGTTTCAGTCCTTTCAATATAAAAGTCTTTGCTACTGAGTGACTCACTCATAAAGACAGTCTTTGGCGTAATAATGTAGCTTCTGTTGCTGTTCACGGTGAGGGACAGCACCATTTTTTGTTTTGTTTTTTTACAGCGGAAGGAAGGCTTTTAGTGATTTTACTCCATGAAAGTTGCACTGATACATATTTTTTGGCTTTAATATTTGTATTGTGCTGTAACCGTTTTATAAAAGCAATAAGGTACTCAAAGCTAGTGCTGTATCGTGAATAAGTCATGGCTGAAGGGGTTGCAGGCACTCGTGTCATGACTAATAATGCCTTTCAGCCGTGACTTACTCACGATACAGCACAGCCTCTCATACCTTATTGCTTACTTAAAATAACTGTTATTTATATATTGTAATATATTTTAAAATACAATTTATTCCTGTGATGGCAAAGCTGAATTTTCAGCATCATTAGGCTACTCCATTCTTCAGTGTCACACGATACTTCAGAAATCATTCTAATATGTTGATTTGATGCTCAAGAAACATTTCTTATTAATATCAATGTTGAAAACAGTTTAATGTTTTGGGGAAAGAAAGTGTGCTACGTTTATTTCAAGATTCTCTGATTAAAGAAATAGTAAACCTTTGTAGCATTATATGTGTCTTCACTGTCACTTTTGTTCAATAATATGTCCATGCCAAATAAAAGTATTATTGACCCAAAATGTTTGAACAGTTGTGTACATATTTGTCATAGACATGACATATCAGACATGCTGGGTATGAGAATCCTGACTGAGCTGTAGTTGTTTTCAAAAAGTTGCTAACTGGGCATTCTTTGGCCATTTTTATGCCAAGGGCTAACCAAGCATACAATCAGTGGCCCGGGTTGCTTAATCAAGCATTATTTCCCATTTATCTTTCAAGACGCTTGCGCTGACTGACTCTCAAGTCAAGGCGATTTGGAAAGGCTTGAGGTCTTGGCAGCGGAGCTGCTGCATCAGACTAGTTACCGAAGCCAACAAAGACATTGTCGGGCTCTCATGCCAAGCATGAATAAACAAATATCCAATTGAAATTTTTCTCATGCACTTTCTTAAAATGCACAATTTCGAAAGTCTTTGGCAGAAGGATCTGTCTAGTAGTCAGGGGCAGTTGCAAAAACAGATTTGCGTAATTCCACGTTATAGATTTTTTTTTGTTTTTTGCTTGCTAATGTTTTCTGTGACCTGAGAACATTATCAGTTGGTGATGGCAGTGTGGCCTCAGAAGTTTATTGGTAGAAAGTAATAATATTTGCAAGATATTTGAAAGTAATAATATTGGAAATATTTTGAAAGCAATAATATGAGCATTAAAATATGAAAAAGCACACAGATGCAATGCAAATCCACATACAAAACACAGTTAAGAACAGTGAAGCAGGAAGTAGCATCTTCTTAGTTATTTGGTTTAGATTTCTCAATATGAACACCTAATCTTCATAGTAAAAAGACACTTCTAAGATGTTGACTGCTGAGCACTCTACCTCAGACTGCCTTTCATTGTATTTGGGTTTTGCATTATTGCACAATGAAGCAGTAGTTTTGTATTACCTTGAGTCACATCTTTAAAAAAGGCAAAAGATACAGCTTTGTGCACAGCAAAAGTCTTTCATCAAGCTAGCTAGCAAGACAACTAGTTAAACATTCCCTTACTTTAGCTGTTAGCTGACCTATGATAAACCACTTTAATTGTCAGCAAATTTACTTTGGCATAGATTTGGTCCAAATAAAAAGCTGAAGTTTGGCCCAGATTAGATGGTGTTTGCCGCCCAAATCTGGTCCACTTTTTAGCCAAAGCAGAACAAAAACAGTGCCATAACTCCACCCATAGTGACCCACATGTGGCTGACAGACCAAAAAGCATTATTTAATCATACCACACTTTTTTGTATTTAAAACCCATTACACAGTAAATCAAACAAATTGTTAAACACAAAAACAGGATTTACAAACTTTTTTATTAAATATAGCATCCTAAACATAACAGAAGTGTGCTGATGTTGGTAGTAAGGTTAGAAGTGTCAAATGAGTGAATAAATTCACAATAATTGCTACTTTTCGTATGTCTCACCAATTTTTCCTCACTCACCATCTGTCAGGAAAGACAAAAAATAACTACATTAGTATAACATAATTTCTATCAAACATCAGATATCATTTAGATTTTAAAACAAGCACATTGCATAGGCCTATTACTAATGATTGTAAATCAACACTACACACATTCTTTTCTATCACCCAAGACATAAATTGCGTCCCAGATGACGCACTATGCACTTATACACTATGTACTTAAGCAGTACGTACTCAACCGTGTAGTGTATAAACTTTATACGGTTATTTTGTCATTCAACAGTGGAGTCTGATAGCCCCTCCGCTAAGTAACTAAAGCTGCGACAGTTGAGTGCATGAAGTGTCCAAAATTCCACACTTCGATTTTTCTGTTAATTAAGTGCATCATCCGTGTATTTAAAGTGTACTTGTTCTCTGTGGAATTTGCAGTGTGAACACAGTATTCGCACTATTTATAATAAAAACGTCATAGAATAAAGTACACGAATTGGGACGCACATAGTAACATGAGTGCTGCTGTGTAGCCATTTTTAATAAAGAAAACATTAGATAAATTGCTTTCCTTATTCAAAACTATAAACAGTAATTTAGCTATTTTTAGACATATAATACTTAATAATCTACTTAATATTAATAAAATAAAATAAAAACTTTTAAAACACCAAAAACAGCACTTACCTGAAGCTAATTAGAGTTTGTTTTGGGCAAAGGCTGTTGATGTGAAGAGAGAGCAGAAAAGGAAATGATGGAAATAACTTTATTTAAATACACTGTAAAAAAAAAAAAAAAGTCCGTAAAAATAGGGCACAATGTACTGTATAAATATGATGGAATTTTCCGTATTAGTTTTACAGGTGTTTTATCTGTATTTTGAACTACGCATTGCAGCTCATTTTCAGTTTTTATTTTTTACAGTGTAGCTGGCAGTCACATTTGTAATCCACCAATAGGACTTCAAAGTAAAATGCAAAGCAACCAATAGCGTTGTTGAATAGGCTGAGGTGTGGATTGCCATAAACCTGCCGCACACGACTTTAGCAGGTTACATGTGTTTTTCCAAGTATAAACCAAATGTTAACCATAAATGAACATATTCCATGGTGTGCCATAGCCACTCCACTCATAAACCCTTATGCATACTGTCATCTGGGCGATATACCTCAATACAAATGGTGATCCAAAAGAAAACTCCCTCCAGTTCTTACGCCATGGCAAAACACATATGGTGAAAAGCTGGCCCACGTGTGCTTAGCCATGCCAGATGTGACTAGATCATCCACATTTGGTCCAAAAGTTCTTGCTATCTGGGGGACAACGTCTTAGCACCTATCAAAAAAGAGCTACACAACTCACAGTCCTCTGACTTTATTTTTATTTTTACTTTATGAAAATGACACTTGCACCTGTAGCATTATGGGTCCACATATTTTTACAATCTCAGCACATGAAGTCAGTCAGTGTTGTTCAACACTGAGTAATCTAACATCTGACACTATTAAAATACTGCTGTTTGCATTCAGCCTACTAAAGGAAGAACGCATAAACGGACGCGCGAGCACGCTTTTAAATAATATGTACAACTGGTTGCATAGCAACCTCAGAAAATCAGTGACCAGGCGGAATTCTACGGGGTCAGATCTATCCCAGTGTACGCTTCATAAAAAATATAAATATATAGGATATATATATAAATAAAATATAAATCCACATAAAATCTTACATTGGGTGCAGAGTATTTTTAACTGGTTGAACTGTCCAAAATGAGCTTTTCACAAGGCTTTTAAGCAATATTTAACTATTTATCTTAGATAATACATCAAAAGGGCCGTTTCGTGACTATATGAAAGATGAGAAGGAATTTATTTTGTACACACACACACACACACACACACACACGGAGAGAGCGCTCGTGAGATGCTGTAGCACCTTAAAGCGATGACATCATGACAATTGTCAGACACTGATCACAGAGGACTTCATCCTTAAGCAATAATCACGTCGTAAAGAGCAGAAAGCACGAGCACAAGCAATCATGAATAATGTATGGCATCGAAATCAAGCTTAATCGCCTGGCTAAACTGAACGCCTCCACATGAGAGCGAATGCGGCCACTGCGTCTGTCTGCTGCAGGAAAACTGTCGCATCATTTCTAGTGGATCAGACATTTAGTAGCCTACAATATGTCACGGACGATATTCCCCGCACGCGCCAGAACTATTCATCACTCGAGAGCACACACTGTACTGACTGGCATTATAACGCACTGCACCTATGATGATGATTCAGTGCGATGCACTATTAAGGATCAAGGAACGCAAACTGTGTCGATGATATCGAGCGTAGGAAGGAGGGATGTCGTTCCTGAGGGAGCCTGAAAAACCCGATGGCCGTCTCGCCAAGTGGTCTCAGAGAGTTGAGCAGCCAGGGAGGGTGAATGAATCCTCAGATGCACTGAGAGACTCACCTCAGTAACGCAATATATACTTTCGCACATATGCCAATTCACAGAAAAGCACATGCTTTGAGTGATCCACTCTGCGCGGGTTATACCAGGTGAAAGTGCCACGCTTACCTCCACACTTGTCCCAGCTGAAGGATGTGTATGAGCGTCTGCCAGACCCACACCGAGACGCGACAGCATCTGGCCCTGCCGTACACCCCTGCGCTCGTGCCCGCCGTGGCTCTCCGGCCGCTGCTGAGACCCTCCACGGAGCCCAAGCCGCCCCCCGTGTAATCCTGCACGAACCACCTGAAGCTCAGGATCTGGACCAGCACCGATGGCACCAGCACGAAGAACAGTGTGAGTCCGAACCAGAGGTAGTCCTGCTTGGCGTAGTAGTCGAGCGCGAGCCATAAGTCGGTGCCCACGTCCCAGAAGAAGACGAGCAGCGCGAGGACGATCCACAGGCAGTCCAACCACAGGCGCTCCTCGTGAGGTGGCCGCCTGACGTCTCTCCCCTTTCCCAGGAGGTAATGCAGACAGGCGCTCCGGCAGCCCCAGTAGCACGACGAGGTGTTGCAGCAGTGGCAGATGTGGAAGGAGCTGTTCTGCCGCGGGTCGTCCTCGCAGCTCCCCACCGTCTCGTCCAGGTTGTGCAGCTGGGCGAAACCGGTGACGACCCCCCGACCGTCGGATTTCGCTGCCATCTTGCTCTCCAAAGCGCACACCTCCGGTTTCCGAGGCTCGTGACGTCACTTCCCCGACACCTGTTTCTCCAGAGTACCCCTAATAAGGTAGCCATGGAGTTGTGGGGTGACGGTGACGCCAGAGAGGCAGCGCATGCTTCTGCGGCGCTCCGGGCGGTGAAGTCAGCGCTGATCTAGTCCTCGAACCGGCACAGGTCAGAGACGAACTCCTGGAATCGGGTTCTTGTCACCTGCACATAGTGCTCGCAGCATCCCCGCACAGGGAACGAGCGAGCGAGGGACTGTTCCCTGAGACACCCGACGACACTGACTGGATGTCTGGACTGAAGAGAGACGCGGATGCTTACTCATCGAGGATGCCACCTAGTGCTCGTTTCAACACCCCAGGACTGGATGTTGCTCAATGATGTAATGCAGTAGTGACCACGCCGCTCGCGTTCTTAACCCTTTCTGAAATCAAATGAGATCCACACTCACGTGGAAATGTGCTCCTCATCAGGCGGAAAAACACAGTCACATAGGCTATTCTGCCATTCACACTCTCCTCCTCTCCTCCTCTCCTCTGTGCCATCATGACTTCGAGATTCAGTATAATGAAATAAATAAATACATTTCATTTTTTTTTAAAAGAGAGCTATGCATAGAATAATAAAATCGATAAGAATTTTTTTTTATAAAAATAATATTCAATACAACTTTTAGAATTCACATATTCCTAAAGTTTTTTTTTATTTATTTTTTTTTATCATTAAATTTGGGCATGGATCACTTGTGTGACTTTCCTTTTTGTTTGTGTTGTCTCTGAGACATCTGAGATATTTTGGTAAGTCATTGCCTGGTGTGAAATGCGATTCTTCATCTAAAACTATTTCAATCTATTTTCTGTAATAATAATATGGATCACTGATTATGATGACATCACTCTGCACTTCAGCTTCTCATCAGAATTTCTGTCCAGTCAGATCTAGAATCTACAGTGTCCCGCCTCCAAATGGATGCTGAAGCTGCGGCTAAAGTCGGCCACTTGTTCACACATTTACTATTTTCTCCATGGTGAATAGTGCACTATACAGGGGATAGGGGACGATTTAGACAGTGTAAATATGCTTTGCATTAGGGCAAATGAAGTCTGGTTTCACGTTAGTGTCACACGTTCAAAGTCTGCTCCGGTCCAGAGACACTATAGCTCCGAGCGGATCATATGCGTGAGTCTAGGAAACGTATCTGTCCCATTTGAATTCTGCACAGAATGCGATATTTTAAAGTGATATGGAGGAGAAACGTTTAGAGATTAGGAGGAAACTCTACGGCTTTACTGAGCTCAACAGCTCTGGAGGAGCTGTGATACAAACAAAACACTATTGGCTATTTTTTAAGGAGGGGAGGAGCTGTTCAATATGCCCTGCCTTGTTTTCCTGTTTTTAGTGGGACTTTAAAAAGATCATGGCCATGCTTCAACATATTGTCAGTTGTGGCTGTAGTAAGCGCACGACACAGGAGATTCTGAGATAATTCTTGGATAAAGTATTTAATAATTGAATCCAACAAGCAGAGGAAAACTCAGGAGAAAGATTGCACATATGTCTGACATCTGTCTCTGAGGTTTTCCAATAATTTTGCTTGTCATATTCACAATTCTTGTTCATTTGTTCAGGTTCCCGGCAACAAATGAGCATAATGTATTTTCACGACCTGGTTATACTGTAGGCTAGATCATCATAACACACTTTAATCCACTCACAAAATGAATTTAATTTAGAGCAAATAGGTGGAAGCGCAGATGACGACGTGTTTACAGGCAGATACAGCGCATCTGTGCTGTCCTGTTTGTGACAAACATCCCTATTTGGTGAAAGCAAGAAAAGCTTAGTACATTTGTAAACGTAACAGCCGCTCCCTGGATGGAAGTAGCAATAAAGGTAGAGTACATCTGTAAAATGAGGCACAGGAAATATTTGTTGTGACAAGAAATCTGTCCTTATGAGAACGTGTGTGTGCTGTCCATGAAGCATTCGGCACTATTTGTTCCCAGCTGTCTCTTCGTTATTCCTTTGTGACTGTACTGTGAAGGGGTGGATGAATGATCCCATTTTATAGTCTATCTATCTATCTATCTATCTATCTATCTATCTATCTATCTATCTATCTATCTATCTATCTATCTATCTATCTATCTATCTATCTATCTATCTATCTATCTATCTATCTATCTATCTATCTATCTATCTATCTGTCTGTCTGTCTGTCTGTCTGTCTGTCTGTCTGTCTGTCTGTCTGTCTGTCTGTGTCTGTCTGTCTATTTGTCTGTCTGTCTGTCTGTCTAGATTCAAGATTCAAATCTGTCTGTCTGTCTATCTATCTATCTATCTATTTGTCTGTGTCTGTCTGTCTATCTGTCTGTCTGTCTGTCTGTCTATCTATCTATCTATCTATCTATCTGTCTGTCTGTAGGTCTGTCTAGTTTCAAGATTAAAATCTGTCTATCTATCTATCTATCTATCTATCTATCTATCTATCTATCTATCTATCTATCTATCTATCTATCTATCTATCTATCTATCTATCTATCTATC